>CAJGYO010000762.1:0-174047 GCA_904845875.1 Miscanthus lutarioriparius | reverse complement strand
CCGTCACGGTGAACGACAACCTGAAGCAGCCTGCTGAACGCCAGCTTCCTCGGCCTGACGGCGGCTCGGACGTATGGCCCCAAGCCGGCGATCTTGGCGGTGTACACGGAGCGCGCCCTGACGTTGGTGACGGTGCGCGGAAGTGATTGGTGAGAAGTTCTTACCCGGCTTGGCGTGGTGCGCCATCGTCGGAGTAGTTGAGGTCCGCAGGTGGTACCCTTTGCCGCCGTTTGCCTCGGGCGGGCAGGCCGTGGCGTTGATCCGGTGACGGCCCGGAGCTGCGTGAGTTGTACCCTCCGCGCACAGCATGTGGACGTAGTCGCCCTCGCGCGCGTCGTGCACGAGGCCGGGGCGCGCGCCTGCGACGGGTTGAGCTGCCCCGCGCCGTAGACGAGCTCGCCGCCGCCTGGGTTGCGCGACGGGTCCATCGGCGTAAGCTTCGTTCACGCAGGGCAGGCAGGCGTCGCGATCGGCCGGTTAGTTCAGTTACCCACGGTGACGGTGACCAGTACGTGTGTGGCTGAGGAGTCGATCGACAAAAGTTAGTTACCTGTGGTGATGAGAGCTGACATGATCATCGCCGGCGACCAGTCGCGGTGGAAGGACTTGACGTACGCCGCGACGCCAGTGGCGTGGGGGCACGCCATGGACGTGCCTGAGTCGATGCTGTATGCCGCGAACCTGTTGTCCTTGAGGTTCCCCGGAACACCGGCGACAGCGGCGTCCATGCTGCCAGGATGTCGATCCCCGGCGCGCCAGGTCGGGCTGCAGGTTTTAGTGGTAAACAAACACAACACTTATGGGCTACCACCATCCGTATTAGTGGTTAATGATTCTGATTTACTGCTCAACCTTGAGAATCCTTGGGCTGATCAAGTTTGGCCCTTCTGGATGAGAAGGAGGCGACGATGGGCGCCTTGGAGTCGAAGAGCCGTATCGGTGCTGTGTATCGTGCCACAGGATGGCTGCAGAACAGAACACAGAAAGCATTGTTCAGCATGTCAAATGCCACAGAATCTTGTTGCCTGCGCTGCGGGAATCGAGCTTGGTCCGATCGCACCGTGTCTCGCTGACGTAGGCCATGATTTCGGTGAATTGGTCCCCGGTGATCTTCAGCGCAGGGAGGGGCAGCAGGAAGGCGATGTCGGGCTGCGCGGTGACGATGACTGCGCCGGCGGCGCTCAGCGAGGAGAGAGGCCCGTGCCGTCGCCTGCACTCGCGCAGAGAAGGATCTTCCCTTGTATGATTGTCCGGCCAGTGACTCCGGTTCACAGGAGCTGCATGCAATGCAGCAGTTCATGAAAAATATGAAATCTGGAACCATTAACGCACAAAGACGGCTTCTGAAGAAGAATATTTTTGGATGACGTTGCGTACCCGTTGATGTTCATCGGGAGGGCGAGCGGGCTTTCTTTAGTTTGGGAAGATGTTAATGGGCTCCCTCGTGCCACACAAGAACACGATCACCATCACAAAGAATTTCATGCGTTACGCAACGATTTCCCAGGGATCAGATCAGTGCATGATCAATACAAGGCTCTCCACCACAATGGTCTGCAGCGTTGCCGAGGACAAGCTTCCCCACGAGCTGGCGATCGGTGCTGCTGGCAGCGACGGAGAGGATCCACGGCGCGACATTGTCGACGCGGCCTCCGTCAAGCGCGGGTGCTGGCCGCCGCGGAGGTGAGCACCCCACGCCTCATTGCATGGAACGCCCTGATGGCTACCACGTCCTCGAAGCAGGGCAAAGCGGGGCGTGCGCGCGCGATGGAGAAGGAGATGAGGTCGACGCCGTCGGCGACAGCGTCGTCGAACGCCGCCAGCATGTCCTCGCTGCGGCGAAGTCGTCCCAGCACGCCTTGTACACCGCGAGCCTGGCGCCTGGCACCGCGCCGCGCGCCAGGCCGGCGGCCAGCCTGGCGGGAGGCTTTTTCGACGTTCTCCACCACCCGCCCGGCCACCGTCGACGCCGTGTGGGTGCCGTGGCCGGCGGTGTCCACGGGCGACAGGCCCGTGTAGCCTGCCGCCTGTACGCGCGTGCGCCAATGATCTTGCTGTCAAGTGTCAAGTACTCAGGTGTCAACCAACCAGCGGTGGAACAATAAGAACACGACGCGGTGGACATAAAACGCGAACGTACTTGTTGCAGGTGAAGTTTTGGCAGGCGCCCTTCCACTGGCTCGGCGGCGGCCGAAGCCCTCGTCGAGAAGGACGGGGAGTTCGGCCACACCGCCGGTGTCAATCATGCCGACGATGACCTCCGCCACGCGTGAGCAGGCTCCTAAGCGCGCCGTCTCGGGGAAGCCGAGGAAGTCCCATGATCTCGTGGTCTGGAGTTGGTACGTCCGGCTTGGGAAGACGGACACTACACCATCCATGCCGGACAGCTTCTGTTTCTCCTCCTCGGTCAGCCTGGCTGCGAATCCATTGATGCTCCTAGTGTAGCTGTAGATGATCCTGTCCATAGCGTCGCTGCAGCATGGCGTGTACAAAGTCAGTTTTTCTTTTTTTTTTTTGAGATTGAAAACGGCTTTGAACAGGAAGCTTATCACTGAATAACAATCGCCTGACCTGCCATCACATGGAGGACCTGGTTGAGCAGCCCGTGATGAGCAGCTTTTGGTGCAGAGAAACCACCACCTGCCAACTCTGACGGCTCATGCGGCTGATGCCCCATGTACACGATGTACACCTGCACACGTACACGTACACAATCAGGGCTCGCACACGTATGCTGTACGCAGGAGTTGTGAGTGATGATCGCACGAGATCGTCTCTGGGATCATGCCCCCGACCTGCTTCTGCCTTTCATCGCCATCGTTGCTGATGACCTCTGAAGCATACAAGCTCCGAGGAAGAAGAAGCAGGCGGCAAGCGCCTTGAAAACGGTGCCCATCCTGCGTGTGTGTGCTTCCAAGTTTGGCGGCGACGCGGCGTACGTGGATCCTGGATTGGATGTGTGCGCGCGTGTGGCTGTTTTTGTATGGAAGATGCGTAGAACCGGTAGGGCTGTTGTTCTTGGATAAATTCCACTCATACAACTCCATATAATGGAGCCGGATCTGCATATTCGCCTCGCTTCCACCGCACCATGTTTGGTGTCTTGTCTCAGTCTGACGGTGAGTTCAGGGACACTTGAGTGGATCATTCGCTTGGGCTAAAATTTCCACGTTTTGCTGAAATGGCATGGTCAAACAAGTTTAGCGTACCTTGCATTGGGTTTCTTATGACGGAAGTATTAATTAGTCTCACCACTTTTCTCTTCCAAGTTTAGCTGATGTGTATGTGTTCGGCTATTATTGTTATACTTATACCTGTTCTAAGCAATGTGTAGCCAATTAAGCTATACAATCACAAATATTTATTAGTCTCATCAAATCTTCTATATGTTTTTATTTCTTCATGGTCCCCACTTTTCTATATTTTCTCTCTCCTGTCACCTCGTGCTATCTCATTGTGTATGGGGTCATCACACATTACAATATAGATGAGCCTTTGTCACACCTTCGATTTAAGGATAAAATGAGATGCATAATTTTATATAACGCAGAGATCAGTCACACATAAGCCAACAAATTATGAATAGTATCATCATAAGTGTTTATTACATCACTAATAATAAGACATAGTCTTCACATAGATATAACGAAGTATAAAGAAAAAATCTCTCACGGAGAAGCCATATCACAGGGGCGTCAACTGGTTGACCACAAGTCTAGTAATCATCGGGAAAGTGCGTCATTATCATAACCATCTGTTACCTATCCAGGATTTTTATCCAAATAATAAAATAAACAAGCATAAATCACCGTTGTCGTACTTTAACAAGTGTAATATGGGGTTCATGAGGCTCAAAAGGCTTGACATAAGCTTTAACAACATTTAGCTTTTTAGTTGTCAAGCAATTTTAGTATAAGAGTAGCAACAAGTTGTTTTAATCCCATAGTAAACACATGATCAATGTAAACATTAATAATGAATAGCATAAACGGATAATTTTTAGTGATCATCTATTCCATAAGGGTTCCAAGGCCGCTCGTGATCGTGAGCACGGCTGATATACCAGTTTTACACTCTGCAGAGGTTGTACACTTTCACTGTGAGTCGTGATACCCATATGCCCGGGTTTATAACTCCCAAAACACTTCCAAGGTGAGTAGGTAGGGTTCACTATGAAGTTTTCAAAGGTTCATCTAATAAGTTAGGGCTATTAGATTCACTCGGTGAAATGTATGAGAGCCCCCCTTCCCGATGGCACAATGACGCGCAGCCTATACTCAAGGGGACAGAGGCCGCACTATACCTAATTCGTCGAGCCATTCTTACGCCAATAAAGATAACCTCTAACAAGTTAGAACAGGTCCTCATACTGAGCTAAAACTAGAGCCATGTGGTCCTCACAGCTGTACTATAAGTCCCAGATGATCACTTACAGATAAGTCATTAGGAAGAGGAATTTAAAGCATTTAGAAAGTAGCTAAACACTTCAGCCCCCTATTTCCAAGTTGCTAAAAAATCATGTTTTAATGTTTATTGCATATACCATTAGTCAAGTTACAAAATCATAGTTTAGTTGAGCACTGTAAAGCTACAATGCATATCCATAGGAGACAAGGTATCGGTTCAATTCTGAGGAATCCCCTATCAAGGTGACACACATAAATATGAATTAAATGTGTTAAAGTTGATAGGAAACAAGGATAATCCTATGCTATACTTGCCTTGAACAAATTGTTCCTCTTGATCCTATTCTTGATCACCCACGAATTGTTCACCGTCTATACTTGATAATCACAGCGACATACAAGCATCCAGAAAAAATCATGCATAGCAACAAAAGCTATAGATTAGAATAGTACACCAATCAGCATAAAATCAAGATGAAAAGTTTGTAAAACGAATCTACGTCTCGCTATGAACACACAGACGCGAAGATTTCCTTTATTGAAATAATAGATTAAATCTAACCTCAAATTTTAAAAGTTGAAAACATACTTATAACAGTAGGATGAACATGTAGATTACTCAATTACGAATCTAACGTAAGTTGAACGGATCAAATCGGAGTTAAAAGCGTGAAAGTTATGGCCTATGGAAACTAGTGGCAAAAGCGTAAATAGATGAAAAACGTATTTTGAATCTAAACCAAAGAAAATACGCTTTTAAATAAAGAAGACGTATTTAGTAAACACACTTTTGGACTACTGCAGGTTAGATTAGGGGAATAGGAGGGGTCTCTTTTGCAAATATTCGGCCGAACTTGGTATATACTGCATTTGGGGCGTTGGATTGAATCAGGGCGGCTCAGATTGGACCGGAGAGAGAGAGAGAGAGAGAGAGAGAGAGAGAGTCGTCGCCGAGATAGGCGGTAGCGTCATTGCGGACTTCGTCCGGGACCTCGCCCGAGTTCGTCGATACAATGATTCTAGCCATCAACGAACACGAGAAGACCACGGGAGAGAGAGAGAGATGGCGAACTCACCTAGGAGCTTTACGTGGACGAGGGCGGACCTCTGGCGTCTTGCGGCTCCATGGGGGCTGCGAGACGGCGACGGCAGGGCTCTTAGGGTTCTGCGACGGCTACTGAGCAATGCGGGGCGGACGATAGCTAGCGCTTTAGGGTTAGGTGAGAGGGCTGCACAACGCAGCTCGCTGTTTATGAGTGGGTCACATGAGACGGCGTAGTGAAAGCGGAGACAAGCTCGGTGTCCCGCTTTCGGACACGAGCGGAAGGTGAAGATGACAGTAGCATCGACACACGGACCTAGCGCATCGGCCGAGAGGTGAAAAAGCTGGCTTGGGCGGCGGGGGAAAAAGCTCAAGGACGTGAGCCAAGTCGAGCTGGGCTGCTCGGGCCAAAAGCCGAGAAAGGAAGAATCAAATCCTTTTTCCTATTATTCTTATCACATTTTCAATCCAATTTAAACTCAAATTCAATTCTTTTGCAAATTTCAATCAAACCAAAGCATCACAAAATAAATATGCAAGAACATGTATGCACATACATGTATGTAGACCTATATTTGATTTTATTTTTAACAAAGTTATTATTTTTCTAAATTGAAATGATCACAAAATGCATAATTAAATCATTTCTCCTATTTTAAAACCATGCACATTTTAGGGTGTTACAATTCTACCCCCCTTAAAATGAATCTGTCCTCGAGATTCTGGACGATGCTTACTCAAAAAAGCTGCAGGGTATGTTTTCCTCAAATCCTCTTCTCTTCTCAAGTAGCCTCATCTTACATATAATTGGATTCCTTGAACCTTACACATCTTTATAATTCGCCTCGTCACCCTTTACTGCATTCTCCAAAATCTTTACCGGATATTCCTCATATGTAAGATCTTCCTTAAGCTGTGAAGCTCCTCTAATGGTATCTACTGCTCCTCACGGTACACGCAAACACTTCTTTTAATTGAGACACATGGAACACATCATGTACACCGACAAACTCTCAGACAATTTCAACTCGATAAACTACTTCTCCACGCTCTCTAAGATCTTGAAAGGCCCAATATACCTTGATGCTAACTTTCCTTTCATGCTAAACCTTCTCACACTTCTCATTGGTGACACCTTCAGTAAACATAATCTCTTATTTTGAAAACCAATTCTCTTCTCCTAATGTCGGCATAACTCTTCTATCGAGATCATGCCACTCTCAAGTTATCCCTAATCATCCTTACTTGCTCTTCGTGTCTCTTAAAACATCTGGTCCGAACACTTGAGTTTCTCCCTTTTTGATTCCAAAACAACGGGGTTCTACACTTCGTCCATACAAAGCTTCAAATGTGCCATATTGAGACTCTTTGATAATTGTTGTTATCGAGAACTCTGATAAAGCAAACTATTGTCCCAACTTATGCTTGTCTTTGCAATGCACAAGCGCTCAACATGTCCTCTAAAATCTGATTAGTTCTCTCGGTTTGTCCATCTATCGAGGATGATATCTGCTGTACTAAAATTCAACTTTATTCCCAACGAACTATGTACTTGCTGCAAAAAAATGAGATGTAAATTGAGTACCCCGATCGGACACAATTTTCTTGGGAACTCCATGTAGACACACTATCTTCTCCATATATAATTGGGCCAACCAGGTCCATTATAAGTAGTCTTGACCAAAGTATAAAGTGAGCAACTTTATTAACCAGATCCACTATCACCCATATTGAATCATAACTTCCCGAGTGCGTGGTAACAACAATAAAATTCATACCAACTTCTTCCCACTTCCACTCAGTTATCTTCACTGGTTGTAATAATCCTGCAGGTCTTTGATGTTCAGCTTTGACTCTCTGACATGTATCACATAAAGCAACATATTCAGCCACATCCCTCTTAAGTCCATACCACCAATACTTCTCCTTCAGATCCAAGTATATCTTGGCACTCTCGGGATGAATAGAGTAAGCAGACTCATGTGTCTCACGAAGAATTGCATCTCGTATAGCCTTATTCTTAGGCACACATAGTCTTTTCCCAAACCAAAGAGTTCTATTATCATCCATATGGAAACCTGGTGCCTTACCAATCACTATGTTCTCCGCTATCTCCTTTAACCTCTTATCCTGTAACTGGCCCTTGCGTATCTCTAGCTCCAATGTAGGCTCTATCACCAACTCTACTACATTAGTGACGAAACCCAAGTTTAGTTGCTTAAGTTCAGCACACAACTCACTTGCCATAGCCATCACTTGCACTTCATTGATATAACTCTTCCTCCTAAGAGCATTGGCAACAACGTTCACCTTTCTAGGATGATAGTGTACTTCCGATCGTAATCCTTAATCAACTCCAACCATCGATCTGTCTAATATTTAGATCTCGTCAGGTGAAAATGTACTTCAAACTCTTATGATCAGTATAGATATCACTCTTATGTCCGATAAGATAGTGCCTCCATATTTTGAGCATGAACCATCACACGCTAACTCCAAATCATGAGTAGGCTAGTTTAGCTCATGCTTTCTCAACTGTCGGGATGCATAAGCCACTACTTTCCTTCTTGCATAAGAACACCTACGAGACCTTGACAGATGCATCACAATAGATAGAAAAGTTTTTGTCAAATCTGTGAAACCAATGTCTGAGGTAGTCAACCTCTTCTTCAATTCTTCAAAGCTAGCTTTGGCACTTCTCGGACCACACAAACTTAGCATTTTTCTCCAACAGAATACATAGGCTTGGCAAGTTTAGAAACCCTTCTATGAACCTTCTGTAGTATCCACCAATCCCAAGAAACTATGAATCTCTCCCACATTGGTTGGTGGTTTCCAATTCAACACATCTCTCACCTTGGGGATCTCTTGCTATTCCACCATTAGAGACAACATGGCCTAGGAAAGAAACTTCTTCAACCAAAACTCACACCTGCTTTGTTAGCATACAACTTGTGTTCCACGAGCTTTACAAGACCAACCTTAGATGTTCGGCGTGCTTTTCTTCCATTTGGAGAATACCAATATATCATCGATAAATACCACCACAAACTTATCCAAAAACTCCATGAACACCTTATTCATAAAGTACATAAAGTATGTAGGTGCATTGGTCAAACCAAAGGACATAATGGTGTACTCATACAAACCATACTTAGTAGTAAAAAGGCTGTCTTGGGTATGTCGGTTGCACGAATCTTCAAACGATGATAATCGAACAAAGATCAATCTTAGAGAAAACACAAGCACCTCTCAAATCGATCAAACAAGTCATCAATTCTAGGTAGCGGGTACTTGTTCTTGATAAGTAACCTCATTTAGTGACCGATAATCAACACACATATCCTCCGTACCATCCTTCTTATCAAAAATATAACCGGTGCTCCCCAAGGTGACGACCTAGGACGAATGAAACCTTTCTCTTATAACTCTTTTATTTGTTTCTTAAGTTCCTCTAATTCATTAACCCCCATTCTATATGGACGCTTAGCTATAGGTGCAATTCTAGGTAATAATTCAATAATAAACTCAATGTCACGATCAGGTGGCATACCTGTAAAGTAATCACGGAACACATCTAGAAACTCATCCACTCACAGGTCCTCCTTGTTGACGCGATCATCAAGCTACAGTTCACTTGTACGCTAATTTGCTTTTTGCTTTACAACATCGACACGATTCTGTCCCCATTCCCCAGTTGTGGTCACAACAACTACCTTCTCCTAACACTGAATCACTGCTTGTTGTTGCATCATCCAATCCATACCCAGAATCACATCAATGCCAGATGTCCTCAACACAATGGGGCTCACTTTGAACTCTACCCCCCCTTATGGATAGACTAGTTAGAAGACAACGATAAGAAGCTTGCATACTACCTCCTGGTGAGTTTAATAATATGGGATCTTTCATGGCACATAAGGGTATGCTATGCATTCTAACAAATGATTGTAATATGAAAGAATGCGAAGCTTCGGAATAAAAAAGAACAGTGGTAGGAGTGGAATTGACGTCAAACGTACCAAGCATGACTTCTGGTTCCGCAAGCGCCGTCTCTATAGACACATGATTCACCTTTCCTGTGTTGGGTGCAGCCTTCTGATAACTATTCTACCTTTGTGGGGTCTGCTGGTTTGGCTTCTCAGGGCAGTTATACGACAGGTGACCCTCTTTTCCACAACGAAAAACACTTATTGGGAGTGCTAGGGGCACTGGTCTTCATGGGAGTGTTGTTTGGCGCTCCACATCATGGTGTCTCACTAGCCATTACTGCATTGTTGAGGGCATTGATTGCCATTCTAACTGCTTTGCATGCATTGAACGCCATTTGGTTACGATTTGCATTCAGGTTAGGTGGCCCCGGTGCCTCTGGCTGGAAGCTTTCTTTGCTGATTGAGTGTGCGCATATGAGTATTACTCCTAGAGGCCTATCCTCAAGCCTCCTCTTCTTGGCCTCCATCTCTTTTGGCGCTTATTGTTAATAACAATAGCGCGATTCACTAACGTCTGAAAATTGGGGTATGTATTGGACATAAGCTAAAGTTGCAGACCATCATACAAACCCTTGAGAAAGCGGCGTTGCTTATCGATAATCAGCCACCTCCTTGAGTGTAACGTGACAAATGGCCGAATTTATCACGATGCCGACTCTGAGACATAAATCCCTATTTGAGCCCGAAATTCCTCCTGCTTCAGCTCTATTAATCCTTCTCGTATATGGTAAGATCTAAAATTCTCTCTAAATTTCTGCGGGTGATAGGAGGAGCATTAGTGGGACATCAATACTCGAATGCCTCCCACCAGTCTTGAGCTTCTCCTCAGAGTTGTCCCGCTCACGGTAGTCGTACTACGCTATGTTGAGTTGCTTTTCCACTGCACGAAGCCAATCATCTGCTTGCTTATAGGGGATCAGTGGCATGTGAAAACACCGGGGGCCCTTCAAGAATTCACTACGCTTGTCACGCTGTGCTCCACCAATTGGTTGATTACGCACGAGCTTACATGTCATTGTCTGTCTTGCCGCCGTAAGCTTGCTCAATAGTCGATGGCATGGTGCTGGTGGGATGTGGGGAACACCTCCATGACCTCGGCCTCTTCCTCTTCCACATACATCGACATCCAACACAAATATTCAAAATTTAGAGATTTCCAAGTCATAGACACTTATAGAGATATAGAATACATTCTGAATTTTTTTTCGATGAGTTCCAACATCAGCAGCTCGGTAAAACAGTCATATCTCAAAGTTTTAGATATCCAAAATAGGCGTTCTTTACATGGTTGGAAATCTTAAGAAATTATCTACAACTTTTATTCAGATCACATGCCCAGATTCTGTCGTTATGTTAAGCAAAAATAGGACACAACCGAAACTATTCTAGATTCTAGACTGCGCAGAAACTTCAACTAGAAACAACTATATTTCTCAAACCAGATTAGATATTGGGGTGGTTCTAGAGGCATTAGAAGGATAATTAAGTCTAGTTTTTCCCATAAAAAGTTCATAATTTTTGGTCGAGTAGATTTAGATGGGCATTGAGATAAGGGCAGACTGCTAAAAAAAACAGATTCAAGAGAACAAGAAGTACCAAACCCAACTATTTATTTATTGACTCAAACTTTAATATTCTTAACTAACCATGCCGGTTCCACTTAGGAACATTATTTTATTCTTTATTTTCCTTTTATCCTTGAGGTTGGCTCAGATGTGTGTGCACTATCCTTGAACTACCGTTTTTACCGCTGTCATGAACTGTTGGTTTACTAAAGCAAGTATGTAATCTTGTTCATGCTCATGCTAGACTCTTACACCTTGCCCTCCTTTGAAAAAATATAAATAACGATACCCTGAATACTTTCGGGTGAAATGCTACAACAATAGATCCATGCATTTGCGGATATTTTCTGTAATCGTTAAGAACAATCGTAATTGGTGTTTCTTGGTGGTGTCGCTAAGGTTTAATTAATCTTAGTGATGGGCTAAGAAATATCAAAAGGCATTTCCGGCTCCGTTACCGGTGATGGACTTCAAACCTCCATACTTGGTGATTGCGCTAAGAAATACCAACACCCATCTCTAATTAAACGAGGAACTACCACTTTCCCTGGACTCTCCCTTGGATCTAGCCAAAATGATTGCCAACATATCTTGGGATGGATTTAGCACCGGTGGGGGTGGGTTGAGCCCGTACTATCATTACTCGAAGCATGGAGCCTTGATCTCCTACAGATTGGTACCCATGGAAGCTTAGGAGGAGGGGCTAGAGATGGAAGATAACGGAAGAAGCACCTCCTAACTTATTTTTTCAGATCCACCACTGAACATATCCCCTACTATATTGAATATTATGGGGGATAGTGGGTCACCTTGTCTTAGGACTTTCTTGTTCCGAAGATACGATCGCAATAAACCATTCCTCCTTTATCCCTACAGTGTCTCCTTGAACAAATGATTTAACCCACTCGCACCAAAAATATGATAAAACCCCCTTCATTTTTAGAGCTTGTTGTGTAGGAATTCACATAAACTTCAATGTCAATCCGAAAAACCAATTTGTATTTTGTATGTATTATTTCATACAAGAAAATGGTGCCCTCGATGTTATTTCTCCCTAGTAGGAACGCTACCTGGGAGAGTTTCGTAATTTGTTGAGTAGCCTTCATGAGTTTATTAGTGCCTACCTGCTTTGGAATATAATTTTTGAAGTACACATTCAACAAATATATAGGTCTGCATTGCCGGATTTGCTACGTGTCATTATTCTTTAATTGGTAGTAGAATTATTGTGCCAAAATGGAGGCTACATAGTGAACTGCCCATATGAAACTTCTCAAACATTGCCACCCCATCATCTTTTAGCACATGCCAACAAAACTTGATAGAACTCTCTTAGGGATCAATGCAGGCCGGATATGGTTCAATTATAAGGTAGCCTCTCTTACCTCTTCTACAAAAGATGGTACTAAAAGCTACTGTTATCTAGGGATTTGACAAGTTTATGTATTTATTATTCCAGGCCAAAACAAGGAAGCTTAACTCTTGAACCATTGCACAAAACACAAGCGTTGCATGGCGCCTCCCTCACTGTCTCATTGTGTACACCACCACTGGGCTGCTCACCTTATATTTCGTTGTTGTACCACACGATGGTGAAAGAGTAGACCTGGCCTCCTCCGGCGCCACGCCGGACACGGTCACCGTGAATGAGACCTTCTGGTTCTGCTCGCTAAACTCTAGCTCGCTCGGTGAAACTTCAGCAGTGAGGACATTGTCCGCCTGATCAATAGGAAACTCGAACCTGAGGTCGTAAACGGCGCTTGCGGCCCCGACGTTAGTGACGGTCCGCGGGAAGACCACGGTGAAGTTCTTCCCGGCTCCACACTGGCCGCCATGGTCGGGTAGTTGAGGTCGCGGGGAGAGCTGGACATCGAGCTGTTGTTGCAAGCCGTGGTGTTGGAGCCGGTGATGAGCGCGAGCTGCGTGGCGTTGTAGCCCTGCGCGCACAGCATAGCCACGTAGTCGCTCTCCGATGCGTCGTACACGAGTCCTGGGTCATGCGCCTTTACTGGGTTGAGCTGCCCGGCGCCGTACTTGAGGGCGCTGGTGTTGGGAGTTGGCCGGAGTGTCCATCGGAGTGGCTGCGTGACAATGAGCATCATGCATTGCCATATATTACTGCAAATTATTTACCGAGATGAACAAATTAGCTTAGTAAAAATGACACAGAACTCTACACCATACCGGTGGTGATGAGAGCCGACATGATCATCGCCGGTGACCAGTCACGGTGGAATGACTTGACGTATGCAGCGGCTCCGCTCGCGTGTGGGCATGCCATGGATGTGCCGGAGATGATGTTGTACTGAACCTTCCTTGTGTCGTTGGCAATGCCCGTAGGCGATGACAGCAGCGACCATGAGGCTATGATGTCAATCCCGGTGCAGACAGATCAGGCTGCATTAATTTGAGTGTTGTACAAATTAATTTCTGTACGTGTGACATTTTTAATTTGCAATGACGGCAGATGATCGTGAACACTGTCAGGCAGGCACTCACCTTCAAGATATCAGGGGTGACCACGTTGGGGCCTGGAGAAGAGAACGAGGCGGCTACCGGAGCTTGTGGATTGACTGTTGTCTCGGTGGTGTCTATGGTACCCACAGGATTACTGCAGAACATACTCGAATATCAGACAATCGAACACGAATGCAAGAAAGTATGTGGTCAGTGAACTCACTCACCTTGTACTGTTGACATAGGCCATGATTTGGTTGAAGTCATCCCTAGTTACCGTCAGACCGGGAGAGGCAGAGTAAAGGCCACATCGGGTATTCCGCTGACTATGACTACGCCTGCTGCACCGACCAAGAGAGGGACCCGAGCCGTCGTTTTCCACGGCCCTCTGGCAGAGGACGATCTTGCCTGTGTATGAACCTCCGGCGAGGTTATCTGGATCACAGGACCTACACGTGTAGCAAGAAACCATAAACACGAACGTACTACTTGCCAGTGGCTGGTCCCACTCAGAATATATAATTCTTGGTGTTTGTTTTCAAGAGTTTTGCGGCCATCCAACTGATTGATATGAAATGCTGCAAAATTCCAGTTTTCGAAATGCCTATCGTGTTGCCATTGACTCATGCATTCTCATCATCTTCTTACCCGTTGGCGGGGATTGCAAGCGTGGCATTTGACAGCTTTGGGAAGGTGTTAATGGAGTCTCCTGCAAAAGCAGAACACAATGTAATGCATGGTTGGTACAGTACATATTCATTTCAGTGAAGAAAAAAAAAGTTCTAGTATTAGAGGAGAGGTCACATGAACATGTTGATTTCAGCACTGACCACTATGGTCTTGCCGTTGCCAAGAACAATCTTGTCGATGAATCGGCGATCGATGCTGCTCGCCGCCACAGACAGCAACCACGGCGCGACGTTGCAAACGGTTAAGCCGTCCAGCCCCGAGTTCCCGGCCGATGCGGACGTGAGCACCCCACGCCTCATGGCGTGGAAGGAGCCGATGGCTATCACGTCGCTGAAGTACTCAAACGCGAAGGGGCTCCCGATGGAGATGGAGATCACGTCCACACCGTCGGCGATGGCGTCGTCGAACCCCGCGAGGATGTCGGCCTCGCCACAGCAAACCTTGTAGATGGCGAGCCTGGCACCAGGCACAGCGCCACGAGCTGTGCCGGCAGCCGCTTCATACAAGCTGGCGTTGGCCACCGCACGCCCGGCCGCAGTGGATGCCGTGTGGCTGCCGTGACCGTCTTCGTCCAGTGGCGACTGGCCAGAGCTGCTGGATCCTCCGTCGTAGGCGCGTGCTCCGATGATTTTACTGCATGTCACGCCATAGTCAAAGAGTGAGCCTGTGTCATGTTTTTCTTTGCTTTAATGGAACATTTCTATTGATATTTTTTTGCCTCAATGTGAAATGTAACTAGCAAATAAGGGATATCTCAAACAACTAATTTGAGCTAGCTAGACACTAAAAGGAAAGGTGTTTTCGTACTTGTTGCACGTGAAGTTGTGGCATGTACCCTTCCACTTGCTCGGTGGTGGGCCAAAGCCTTCGTCGGAGAAGGATGGCGAGTCAGGCCATATACCGGTGTCGAGCATACCAATGATGACGTCTCCCTCCAATCGTAGTTCTTCAATGGGCGTTTGAGGGAAGCCAAGGAAGTCCCAGGATCTTGTGGTCAAAAGATCGAGGGTCCTACTTGGGAAGACCGAGACCACGCCATTCATGCCTAAAGGTAACAAGGAAAAAAGTATAAGAGAGATGCTTGCTTTACAATTCATACCGTTGATATATCAATTAAAAGTTGATGTATATGTTTGGGTTCATCCAGCGATCCCTTCATCTTGCATTGATGTCTCTACGTCCTTGTGACATACAGGTCACAAATAAACCTCAATCCACAATCACAAAAGAAAATGATTGAAAACAAGAGCATGTTTTGCACCAACCAGACAGTTTATCTGCCTCTTCTTTGCTTAGCTTGGCGGCAAAGCCATTTAAGCTTCTCTTGTAACTACGGAGAATCCTGTCCGAAGCAGAGCTGCAAAAGACAAAATGCATTGGCTCTTGTATAAAGACAATCTTGTCTATGTTTTCTTTCGTTTTCGAAGCAAACATTATTGGCTCTTGGGAGCATCGACGAATCCGTTGGGACACTCGTATCCGTTTCTTTGACAACTAATAGCCTGACCATATAAAAACAGAGGCCTGGATTACTACTCTTCTGTGGTAAAAAAGAGAGTTTCCGACCTGCCGTCGTCGAGGACCTGATTCAACAGGTCGTGATGAGCAAATTCTACAGCAGAGAAACCTTCAGGTTCTGACGCATCCATGCTGGCCGGTAGATGCCCCAGGTACACGATGTAGACCTGCTTATCAGGATCAAAAAGATGCGATAAATTTACTATGCAGATCCTGGATAGAAAAGAACACAAGACACAACCAACAACATGCTACAAGCACGCATGCTATAGCTATTGGCAGCAACAAAATCTGCATGCATGCTGATGGATAGATGATCCTTCTGACCTGCTGGCTTCCATCGCCGATGGATTCAGAGGCGATCAAGATCGCGGCAAAGACAGTGACGACGAGGAGCAGAAGCAGCAGTGTACTGGCACGAGGCATCGTAGTATCCTACGTGTTGGAAGATTTTTTTTTAAGGAAATCGTGTTGGAAGCTTGGTGCAGTGCGGCAGCGCATATATATATGCCTGTGGGCAACATATATGCGTATGCGTTTGCATCAGCGACGATAGGATGAGAGCAGCCGTGTATCAGCTTGCAGCGCGCATTGCTTGCTCCGTAGACTTGTGCAGGAAACAACGCAGGGGCTTGGCGCTTAGCGTCCGTCCAGCTGGGCGCCCTGCCCGGAAGTAAGCCGGCCGTACTAGGTCAAAAAAAAAGAAAGAAGCAAGCCGTATACGAAATATCTCGGGCTCCTGGTGCCGTAATAATATTCAGCGTGTGTGCTGAGGCGTAATAATATCTCGTTTATAATTTTTTTAGCTCTGAAAAGGGAAAAAAGGCTGCTATGGTTTATGTTATTTGGAATTATGATATGTAGAAGATACTTCTGGAGACTTTTGTGGAATGCTTACACTAATCCCATGAAAATGTCTATGACAAGTGTTGCATAGAAGTTACAAAAGACACACCAGTACAACGATGATTTCTCTTGGTGGTACCCATTTTTTTCACTGGGGGTTCATAACGAGCTAGCGCCACTAGTGTAAAATTGGTGGGCCTTTACTACGAACCGCCAATGTACACCTATTTACACCGGTGGTTCGAAGCTATGAAGACCGCCATTGTAAATATAATATTTACACTAGCGGTAGAGTAATGACAACTGCTGGTGTAAATGGCATTTTCACCGGGCGGTTCAAGTTAAGCTTTATCGCCACCAAAATGACACATTTACATGGCTCGATTAAGTGAGCCGCCAGTGCATTTCTTTTTATAGTGGCAGTTCACTTAAAGATCAGTGAAAATCTCCGCCCTCCATCCCACCTACCACCAAGATATCTGAAAAATCTCCTGCGTCCAATCCATATACCACCGCCGATAGCCTATAAAGGCATGCGAAGCCCACCGCTCACTCTCCACGGTGTGTGCGCGATGTTCACCTCACCCACCCAACTCCGGGGAGTTGGTTGGTTTTTGGGGGATACGCCACCCAAGCACCCGTTGATCGGGAGGTCAGGCTGCTCCATCTGGGGAGCCGGCACAACCCCCGAGGCCATTGTGGGGCCTCCTTGCCAGTGAAGGGGGCGGCTTCTAGGTGCGTCCCGTCTGCTGACGCCTTGCGTAGGCGGTTGATGGCGTCTGGGCCGTCATGCCTGGTAGAGGAGTTATGATGCGCGCGCCCCCCCACGTCGTCCCGTCTCGTCTGGGAGATGGGACGTCGGGGCCACGTGGAGCACATCTGGTGGAGGAGGAGCCGCGGCACTTGGTGCGCGTGGATCCGAGCCATTAATGATAGCCGGTGGGCCCGGGAGGAGGCGGAGCCCCCATGTCCTGCGAGGAGGCATGCGCGGAGTGGGCGGCGCGCACGGCGGATAGTGGAGCGGGGACTTGACTCGTTGCCAGTGGGTCCCTGACTCCGCCTTTATTGCGTGGCTATCATCACGCAACCGCCCGGAGGCGTGCTGCGGGGATTGAAGGGATGCCTACCTGGTTCCTAAGGGTCCTTTGTAGCCGCTGATGGCTGATCGGAGGGCTCAGAGCCGCTCACAGCGCACCATCTTTGGATATAAAGGAAGGCCCCCAAGGGATGCGGCATCTTCAATACCTTCCTCCGCCCCCCTCTCTTCTTCCTCAAATCCATCTTCGACGACGATGGCGGTGGCGATGAAGTGCGACACTCCCCCCCCTGAGTAAGCTTGGTGTTGTCCGCCGAGTGACTGCTTCTTCAGGGGTGGAAGGACTCTAGCGAGGCAGCCCACTTCATGTAGGGTGGGGGGCTGCCGATCTTCTCCGGTCTTCGTCCGCAGCGGGGTCGGTAGCAGTTTTGCCACAGATATTGTAATCGGGTCGTTCCCAATTGTTGGAAAATCGCCAAATGGGTGAACACGCGGGTCCTCAACCCAAGTGATGGCCTTGGGCAAAGGTCGAGAGCCAAGGTAAGGTATGGGAGCACTGAAGCGGGCCCCAAAGGGGCTAGGGTTTCATTAATGTATTCACCAACCTCTCTCTTTACAAATTTGTGCCCCCATTTATAGGGCACAATGATGCTACCATGACTCATTACAATTTTGCCCCTAATGGTTGTAGTACATCTCGGGATATCCTAATGCTAGTACATGCCAGCGGAGGCAATTAGGGCATCCTATAATGAACCGCCTCTACTAGGCGGGCCGTTGTCGTAGGCCTGCCAATGGCCCACAGCCCGCCACCGCCAATTCTGGGGTCTCTCGGAGTGCTCGAGTCTCTACCCCGGGGCGCCTTCGCCATCGTGGCCTTTGTAGGTTTGAGGCCATCGCCTAAGCCACGGGACCTCCGCCATTGGCCTGGCTTCCACGAGCCTTCATCGTGCGCCTCAGGCCTCCGCCTCATGCGGCCATCAGGGCGGAGGCCTTCGCATAACTTTCCTGCACATCACATGAAAAACCGGTTCACTTGTTAGTCTCCGCTGTCTCCAGACTCTACGGCCTCCGTGGCTCATGGTCATTCCCCAACAGTTCCCCCTTTTGAGGGCATGGTCTAATGCTGGTGGGCCTTGTCCTCAAAATGTGGTATACTTTTGAGGCACGGAGGCCCTTTGCTGACATGGAGACCGCCCCCCTCTTCCCCCCTGGGCCACTCGGATCTGACCGTTGGCCTCATGACATTGCGTATTTTGATTGGATGGGGTGGCTCTGGAACCGATGCGTGCAAACAGACTCGACCGTTGGCGCTTAGAAGGCGAAGCGTCCGTTCACCGCCTATATAAAGGGGGCTTGGTGGGGGCTCCCCTATCTCTTGTCTAAGCAGTCGCTTTCGCATCTTTTTGTTTTCAAGTTCCCGTCCTTGTTCTTTGGAGTCCTCTTTAGTTTTCTTCAGCCTTTGGTTTTTGTTCCTAGTTGGCTTTAGCCCTTGCCCAGTATTTTGGCGGTGGCTCCTCCTGTCAGCTCTCCTCCCTGCCAGGCTACTTTCTTTGGTCCTTACCACCATCTTCTTGGTGTTCGGGTGAGCGGGTGGTCTGCACGGTTCGAGGAGTGCATGGTTGCTAGTGCGGAGGCGTAGGAGCTTGTGGAAGATCTCGCTAGCGTCGAAGCCTTCGTTGGTGATCTAATTGGAGCTGAAGAAGCGGGGCTGATGGCTAGGAAGATGTGGGATTTTGGGCCTTTGTTCATGACCAAGAAGATGATCGCCAAGCTTGAGAAGGAATGGATGTTCCTGTAGGCCGAGCTAAGCCTCCGCAGGGCGAGACTGTGCCTTCGCCTAGTAAGGACTATGCCGTTGTTTTCAAGGATTACTTTTCATGCGTCCTTTATCTACCTTTCATCAAGTTCCTTCCCCAAGTGCTTGAGGAGTTTGACCTTCAGATTCATCATCTAACCCCCAATGGCTTCCTCACTCTGAGTAAATTTTGCTGGGCCTACGAGTCCTATGGCGCTACGCCTGATTTGGATACTTTTTGCGCATACTATGAACTTCAGCGTTAGAAAAAGAAGGTGGGTGAAGATGAGCTCATAGCTCAATACAACAGCTGCGCTTTTAGGGCGAAGCGGTAGCAGGGGGAATCTCAATTGGAGATCTCTTGGTGCTAGAAGAATAAGTGGGATAAGGACTGGATAAAATACTAGTTTTATGTCTAGACCTTCGGCGTCACCACTACACACGAGGATGGGAAGAAGAGTACCCACTTCTCGCTGGCCTCCGTAATGATGGAGATGAAGCCTCTAACGAAGGTCAATCCTAGTGAGGAGATGACTCCTCAGAGGGAGGCCTATGACAAGGCCTTCGCCTTGCCTTGCCGGTACTCTAGGGAACTGTTGGCCGCTTGGGAAATCGAGGCCTTCGTTCAAGATTGAGATGGTGAATATTACTGTTTATGAGCCAACTGAGGGGTTCCTTTCCTCCAATCTAGGATTGAGCTGCCGAAGGGTGAGAGTGCGGAAGACTTTGTGTTTTCTATGGAGGAAGGTGCACGGGAGATCATCGGTGACATCTCCGACAGAGAATTTCTCGCACGACGGGCCATCGGAGGCACGATGCCTCGTCTGAATCAGGGTTTTGAAGAGTTGGGTATTCATCATGAGGAGCATAAGGTTCCTTAGAAGGTGTTGAAATCTATCGAAGAGAAGGCAAAGAAGGCTGTTGCTAAAAATGCTACTGCGGTGGCAGAGTTGAAGAAGAGGAAGGGGGTTGACGGGCCTAAAACCGTCAGCAAGAAACAAAAAACCATCCTCTCGTCTAGTGTTGCCTCCGCCACTGCCTCCGTTGCTGATGGTGAAGAGGTTGCAGAAAATGTAGGCGGAGGTCCCGCCTCTGAGGGCGTTGGGACGGAGGTCGAGCACTCTGTCGCCTCTTTGGATTTAGGCGGCAACAGGTTCGTTGAGGATGCTCTTCGGGGGATGGGAGGAGGGAGTACTACTGAGCCTTCCGCCGTGGTGCCCATGCCTGGCGTTTTGGGTGATGACTACTCCGACTCCGAAGGTGAAGGCCTTGATGCTGGAGAAGCCTCCCCTCCTAGAGACGCGGGGGCTAGTGTTGCGAGCCTGCGCCGTCCAGCGGCCACTCGGGCCATCGAGGTGTTTGAAGACGATGCGGAGGCGCAATCTTCTCCTGGCCCTTTTCAGAGTGTGGCCTTCTGGGCTTTTGCGTAGTGGACCACGAAGGTTGGTACTTCAAATGTTGTTCGGAGTCCTCTGCACCTGGGTAAGTTATCTGTCGACTTCAGTTTTCCTGGTTGCTTCATACCTTAAATTTTTAGACTTATTTTAGTTTGATTTTTTCTAGCGGATTTGATGAAGGCCCTTGTAGGCAACACGGATCCTAATGATCCTGGTGGCGTGGATGTTGCCCAGATTGGTTTGGGCACTCCTTCGAGGCGTCCACTTGTTGGTGAGACCCCTCGTCCCTCTGGTTCGGGCATGGCTCTTGGCACTGGTTTGTTTATTTTTGTTTCTCCTTTGTACTAAGTTTTGTGTACCTTACTTTGCACTTTGCTAATGACCTTGTGTGCTATTTCAGGGGCTTCCGACATCACTATAAGTGGGTGGGCGGATGCCCTTGAAGCTGTTTATAGAGATAGGAGGTTGTGTTTTAATTTTTGTCTTGCTATTCGTTTTTAGTCTTACCTTTCTTATACTTGGTTTTCTTATGAGGTCGCCTTCGCCATAAACTGAGGAGTGTTGATTACTTCAAACTACTGCGCATGAATTTGGAATAGCAGTGCGTGGTGGGTCTAGCTTTATTCTTCCCTTCCCTTCGCCGTATTTTTTGTGTGACTGACGTTCGTTTTGATAGAGTCATCATATGGCGGAGGCTCTTGAGGAGCGTAGCACTGAAGTAGTTGCTGATCGCAGCCTGGCTATTGAGGCCTTGAAGAAGGAGATTGACACGTTGGAGGCCGAAAAGGCTCGGCTCGCAGGGGACGTTGGTGGCCTTAATGCCACTCGTGCCGACTTAGAGAATCTTCGCAAGGAGGTTGAATCAAGTGGAGGACGTGAAGGCTGCCGAGCAGTTGGCTTCTGAGCGCTCCCTGAAGGCTGTGGAGACGGCCGACAACCTTTGCAAGGAGGTTGACACTGAGAGGGAGTCTAGCGCGGCGCTGAAGGCATAGGTGAATCTTTTGACCCAGCGCCTGGAGGACACCAAGGAACTCGGGGTGGCTACCGCTGAGCTTTATGCGGCACCCTGGAGCAATTTGGGGGCTCCACATCTGCATTGCCTACCGAGCCTTCGGCATTCAACATATTTTCTTGGATGAAGGCGAACTTTGTGAAGCTGCCTGATTTCATTGGCAGCGGTGTTGACTTTGGTGCACTAGCCTCCGCCACCAACTTATCAAAGATCCTAGCACAGGACGGGTGTTTGCACATCAACGGCTTGCAAGAGAGGGACCTTGAGGACCCAGGCGAGCTTGGGGCGTTGTCCCACTGCATGAGAAGGTCTATTCGCAACTTCATGAAATCCTTTTGGGTGAAATTTGGCCGAGCGGAGGCTTGCTCGATGGTGGAATTTCATCAAGCTGAGGTTAGTTTCCCGCAGCTTATTGTTATTCGCTTGGTTTTTGTTTTATGTGCTGGCCATACTTATAAGTTGGAGCTTGCTTTTGCAGGAGCTACATAAGAAGGATGTTGCGTGTCACTGCTGCTGGTGCTCAACCTTCACAAGCTACTCTTGTGGCGCTAGCTCCAAGGGCTCCATCCCTGCTGCTTGCGATCTGCGACGCCGACCACAAGGCTTCCACCCCTACAACCCGAGGTTCAGAGGTCCGGGAGCCTACACTGCCTCCCCTGCCAATCCGGAGGTGTAGTGGCTAGGTTCTAGCTAGTTTCTAAGGTTTAGCCTAAGGCGATGTGCTTTGGAAGCCCGCCCCTTTGTATATATTTTGAGCCTAAGTTTTAACCTATCCTCTGCTGCTGAGTTTTCACTCCTAGACCTATGCAGGGCGTGCCTCTTGTAACTATGTTTGATGACGGAATATATGTTAGTGGTGAACTTTGGCAATATTAGGCGAGAAGCTTTTCCCAATAGCCTGCTCATGACATGTTCGATTTTGTGAAGTGTGATATTGATTACGAGCATGCGGTGTTCACTAGGTCACTAGCTTGGCGAGGGCCTCAGCCTCTGGTTTAATGTGTGGCCCTCTCGCCTATGCCCTGTAGTTTATGCAACTCTGTTCAGGCTTGTGTTTGTTGCCTTCGGGCTTGCTGTAATGTTGCTTGTGTTTAAATAGCCTCTGTTAGTAGTTTCCTTTGTTGTAAGGCGTTTGTGATTTTTAAATGAAGTTTGCTTGGGATGATTTGGTTGCACACTTGTTTTATTGAAGATTCTGAATATGACTACAATTTAGGCCGAAGGCTCTTAGCGAATTATTTTTACAATATTTCTTTAGCCTCAGCTTCTTTCTTCTATGGTTATAGATGAGTACGAGTCTGTGCGTCAGCATGGACAAGCTGAGGTGCTAGTCTTCAACCTTGTGAGGCTTGCGGAGGATCCATTGCTTATCTCTTTGCTCTTGCCTCCGCTGCTCATTTCTCTGTCTCCCGTTGGGGATGAGCTTGCGTGTCGCAGTGGAGGAGCTGAGGCACTCCAGAAGGCTGTAGTAGTTTATTGATCATCTTGGCCTCCGTCTCTGTGCTTGCTTGCAGTCGATGGTGATGCTCTAGCACATCTGTGTGAAGGAGCTGAGGTGCTCGTGTTCGATCTTGCAGATGCTACAAAGGCTTAGGCACAATTTGCGCACTCATCGGAGGTGGTAGCCCTCAATTTTGTTGGTTCTCAAGAGGCCACAAAACAATTTGAGCAAGCAACAGAGGTTGTGGAAGCATTTCTTGTACGTTGCCTCCGCTTGTGCGTGGATTGCTTTGCTGCTTCCTTTGGTCGTGCTGGAACACCTACACTCCCGTCGAACATGGTTGATGTCGGGTTACGCTAGATGGTGCCCTTGGTTGCGGGAGGATGTTATGAGCATTCGTGCGATGCCCTCCCGCAACCTCTGACACTGCCTGGTTGCTGCCAGACTGTAGTCATACATCGCTCCATGGAGGCTATACAACACTGAGTGGGAGATGTGTACAACCTCAATGTGGCCTTCACCGGGCTACGTGAGCTGCTGGATTTACGAGTCTTCGCACGATACCTTTTGCTCTCTCATTTCTAAGAAAACTCCAGCCTCCAAGGCTCTCTTTCTTTTCCTCATAGTAGACTAGCTCTTGTTTGGTTTGGCTTCCCCCCTAGCACTCTTCTAGGGATAGGGGTATGAAACTTTGCTGACTGGGGCTAGTGCTGGGGTAAGGTGCATGGTTTTATAGTCTACTGCTTGCACGATGTAATCAATTTTGGTGGTTGGCCAAAATTTATTGCTTAGATACGTTTTGAAGTTGTCATAAGACTGACAGATTTTGTTTGTATGGCGTATCTTTGGCTCTTACTCCTGTTGTACTTTAGTCATTAGTTCCTGATGTTGCCCTGGTGCCTGATAAAGATAGGTCTTCGCCAGGTATTTTCTTTCCCAAAGCATACAATGAAGGTAGGACTTTGTCGGGTCTTTGCGGCCTTTTTGGACATTTTGAAGAATCCTTGATGCCTGAATGTGGACAGGGCTTTGTCAAGGTTGCGGACTAATTTAGCCATGGAGGTCGTTCCACATCTTAGATCCTTCGGCTAAGGCGATGGAGGGTCCTCTTTATCGGGATGTCATTGTCGAATGTAGTGGCTCCGTTGCTAGCCACTTTCGACCTTCGCTTTTGGTGGTATACTTGGGGAATTCCTCTATATTTTAGAGGGTTTTATATGGGCCCTGCCTCGTTAAAAACCTCACCTCCACTAGGACCCCATTTGTGAGGAAAAGAGAACAGGCCCATTTTGCATGTAATGTAAAGAAAATATGAAAACTAGGAGAGGTGCGGTGACCTTAGCTTATAGTTCCACGAAGGCCACCTTTTTACATTTTAGATGTAGAACCTACACAAACTGTCAATGTTCCAGGTATGTGTGGTTGTTTTCCTTCACCGTTTGTTAGGTACAATGATCTCGGTCTTCTGGCGGCCTTCGCCATGTTTGGGCCTTCCCATTTTGGTTGGAGCTTTCTTGCATTGGCCGCATTGGGCTTCCTTCTTAGGACTAGGTCTTCGTCTTGTATGAGCTTACTGACCACCTGGCTGTCTCTCCACTTCCTGGTTTGCTCTTGGTATTTGTTGATGTTTTCTATTGCTTCCAATCTTCAGCCTTCGATTGTTTCTTTGGAGTATTCTTCATCCGCCACTAGGGCCTGTTTGGTTACCCAAAGGCTTTGATGCTTCATCTCTTCAGGTAGCGTCGCCTCTTCGCTGTATAGAAGCATGAACGGTGTAAATCTTGTCGTTCTGGATGCCGTGGTGTTGTGAGACCATACTACCTTTGGCAGTTCTTCTGTCCATTTGCCTTTGTGGAGGTTGAATAAAGTTTTTGAGATTACTGAAAATACTATTCTGTTGGCTCTTTCTACCGCTCCATTTGACTCTGGATGATAGACTGATGCGAATGCTATTTTTGTGACTATGCTTTGGTAGAACTCTTTGATTTTGTCTGAATCGAACTGCTTCCCATTGTCTATTGTTAAGGTTTTTGGTACTCCAAACCTGCAGATTATGTTCTCCCAAAAGAATTTTCTCATTGTCTCTGAGGTGATTGTTGCTAGTGGCTTGGCTTCAATCCATCTTGTGAAATATTCGATAGTTACTACCACGAACTTGTTCCCCCCATGCGAAGGTGGTAGTGGGCCGACCAGATCCATACCCCATCTTTGGAATGGCCAAGTGGGTGGGATGAGCTGTACTGCTACCGAAGGCTTTGACTGGTGAGGGGATGTGGTCTGGCATGCTTCACATGTCTTAACAATTTGCTCTGCATCTTTAACATGTGTGGGCCAATAGAATTCTTGCCTGATTGCCTTCGCAGACAATGCCCTTGGTCCAATGTGAGAGCCACATATCCCCGAATGGATTTCTTGGAGGAGCTCTCTGCCTTCGCTCTGAGTTATGCATTTGAGTAACGGCTGGACTACCCCTTTTTTGTACAAAATGCCATCCATTAATGTGTAACTTCTTGCCCTGGCTGCTATTCTTGCTGTGCTTGCTTCATCTTTTGAGTGATGGATGTTGTTCAGGTAATCTATAATCAAATGTCTCCAGTCTTCAGATTCGGTGATCATGATTGTTTTGAATGCCTTTGCGGTTGTTTGAGTTGCTGGTGCTTCCAATATTTGGTAGAAAGTTCCTTCTGGAAATGGTGTGTTATTTGCTGCTGCCTTCGCTAGCTCATCTACTTTTGTGTTCTCTATTCTCGGTATATACTTCAGAGTGAATTCCTAGAACCTTCGCTCAAGTGCCTTTACTGTGGCCAGATATTTGGCTAGCTCCGGTTCTCTTGCGACATACTCCTTTTCAACTTGTCGTGCCATGACTTGGGAGTCTGTTTTTACTAACACAGTCTTCGCACTGAGTGCCTTTGCCTTGTTGAGGCCCAATATGAGGCCTTCATATTCTACTATGTTATTTGTTGTTCTGAATTCTAGTCTTGCTGCATACTTTGTACAAAGGCCTGATGGTGCTACCAAAATGGTGGAGGCCCCAGCTCCCAAATGCCGCCATGCTCTGTCTCTATAGAGCGTCCAGATTTGGGTTTGAGGCTGTGGGTTTTTATGTGTCAAAGGTGTCTAGTCTGTCACAAAGTCTGCTAATGCTTGGGATTTGACTGTTGTTCTTTGCACATAGCTGATTTCAAATTGGGATAATTGTATTGCCCATTTTCCTATTCTTCTGGAGGCTTCTTTGTTGTTGAACACATCTCCGAGTGGTTGCGAAGAAGGCACTGTGATCTCATTTGCTTGGAAGTAGTGCTTTAATTTTCTTGATGAGATGAGTACAGCATATGCAATTTTCTCGATTTCTGTATAGTTCATCCTTGCTCCCGATAGGGTTTCTGAGATATAGAAGACAGGTTGTTGAATGACCCTCGACCCTTCTTTCTCCTGAACAAGTACTCTGCTAACTGCGTGGTTGGAGGCTGCCACATATAATAGTAGTGGGGCCTCCGGATCTGGTACTGTTACCAAGTGTTTGCTGGCCATGTAATTTTTGAGTCGCTAGAAGGCCTCCAACTGCTCTGGCTCCCATTCCACTTTGTCTCCACCTCTCAGAGCTTTGAAGAATGGGAGGCTGCATTCTGCTAATTTTGAGATAAATCTGTTCAATGCTGTTATTTTTCCATTGAGTTTTTGCACTTCCTTCTTGGTTGATGGCTCCACCATTGAGATTATAGCCTTCGTCTTCTCTGGGTTGGCCCGAATACCTTCGGGTCTTATGATGTACCCGAGCATCTTTCCTCGGCTGACTCCGAAAACACACTTTTCTAGGTTTAGCTTTAAGCCTGCTTCCCTGAGGTTGGCGAAGGTTTCCTTTAGATCTGCTATATGATCTTCCTCATTCTTACTCATTACCACGATGTCATCGACATAAGCTATGATGTTTTTCTGTAATTGTAGGCCAAGGACTACCTTTGTCATTCTAGCGAAGGTCGAGCCTACATTCTTTTGTCCTTCAGGCATTCTGGTGTAGCAGTAAGTTTCAAAGGGGTAGTGAAACTTGTCTTTTCCTCATCTTCTTTGTTGAGCCAAATTTGATGATATCTAGAGAAACAATCTAGTAGGGAAAAGCTCTTGCATCTTGCTGCCTTATTGACAGAGGTGTCTATCCTTGGTAGCAGAAATGGATCTTTCTTACATGCCTTGTTGAGATCTGTGAAGTCTATGCACATTCTCATCTTTCTATTCTTCTTTGGTACTAACACTACATTTGCCAGCCATTCTGAGTACTTGACTTTTCTGATGACGTTTGCGTCCAACAGCGTCTATACTTCGGCCTTCGCTGCTAAGATTCTATAGTCTGACATTTTCCTTTGCCGCTGCTTCTTTGGCTTCATCTTGGGGTTGATGTCAAGGGAATGTTGTATGATGTCCCTACTGACTCATTTCAAGTCGAAGGCTGACCAGGCAAAGACGTCTTTGTTCTTGGCTAAAGTTTCTATAAGCTCTGCTTCTTTTGCTTCAAAAGGTATGCTCCGATGGTGATCTTTCTATCTAGGATTGTGTCTTCCAATGGGACTGACTTTGTTTTTTCTTGATCTTTGAGATCTGTTTTGCTGTTGGCAGACTTGATCGAGTTGATGTTATGCTGTGACTTGTAGATGGCTCTTTCTATGTTTCTTGCCTCTTTCTAACTACCGTAAACTGTGATGATACCGTGCAAAGCTGGCATTTTCATACATAAGTAACCCATATGGACGGCTCTGTTGAATTGTTTGCAAATCCTCCGCCGAAGATGGCATTGTACGGGTAGTAGAGGTCCACTACATCAAAGGTCACGTATTCTGTTCTTGCATTTTCTCAACCTCCAAAGAAGATTGGCAGGGATATTTTCCCTAATGCATCAATCCTCTTTCCTTCAAAGCCAATTAACGGTGAATCCGAAGGCTATAGTTGGCTTCTGCTTAGTTTCATTTGGTCGAAGGCATTAACAAAGATGATGTCTGTGGAGCTCCCAGAATCTATGAGAACTCTGTTTATCTCCCAACCTGCTATCTTGGCCTTGATTACCATAGCACCGGTGTGGGGATAGCTTTTTAGTTGTAGATCTTGCTCTGAGAAGGTGATTGGTGTCTTCGACCGATCTGTGCAGCGCACTGGGCCTTGGACTACCATGTTGTTGACTTGCCTGATGTAATCCTTCTTCTATTTCTTTGTCTAGAATTCCATTGAGGAGCCTTCGGCTATTGGCAGTATCATGCCGATGGTGGGTAGTGGTATATGTGGGTTGAGTTGATTTTCTGGGTTAGGCTCATTTTTAGTGGCAGTTAGTTGTGGCGGAGGTGGCAGCGGAGGTGCTTCGAGTTGCCTATTATGCACTTGAGCTGGTTGGTTTGTCTCTATGAATGTTATGTGCGGAGGCCTTGGGTTTATGTAGGTGAGGTTGGCTTCGGCTCGCTGATTACTTGCCTACCCTTGCTGTTGGGTGTTTGGTCGCCATGCAGGTAGGACGTTGGGATAGTATGCGGCTGCTAAGGTGGATGGGTGAATTTGATTGGAGTTAAGACTTAGGTAGATTAGACAATATGGCTGTTGTGAAGGCGCAACGAAGGTGTGGTTGACTTCCCTGGCGGGTTGTTGTGACGGAGGCTGAGGGTTTTCTCTGGTTTTTATCCTCTCCTGAGTTTCCTTCGCATCTGGGCAATCTCTAGTGATGTGCCCTTTGTTTTCTCCATGAAAGAAACAATAATGCCTCCGCTATCTTGGTTCTTGGTTTTTGTTCTAGTTCTTCCTTTGATTGTATTTCTTGCCTTCGTACTGCTTGCGTGATGGCTTGTTTTGTTCTACCTTCGGCATTTGCTATTGCTACTTCCTTGCTATTCTATGTTAAAAACTTGTTGATCAGGGGTTTGCTAAGGCTGCAATTGTCCTTGGCTTCTGTCGCCTTTTTTAACATTCTTGCCACTTGTTTGGTACTGCTTGTTCTGATTTTGCTCTTCTAGCCTTCTTCAGAGGTCATTGTCTGACCTGCAGTACTTCTCAAACTCTGTATACAATTCTTGAATAGTGCTTGGCTTTTCCAGAGCTAGATGAGTTGTGAAGGCTCCGATGCGGAGGCCCTTGATTGCGGCCTCAATTGCCACATCCTCTGGGATATTTGGTGCCTTCACTTTAAGCTGCACAAACCTCTTAAAATAATCCCTTAGCACTTCACCTTGATTCTGTCTGCACTGAAATAAATCCATTGACGTCAAAGATTCGATGGTGAACCCTTTGAAGTTAGCGATGATCTTATCTCAGAGGTCTTGCCATGAATATACTAAACTTGGCCTCAACATTGAGTACCATGCTAATGTATCTCCTTTGGCTACAATAACAAACGACTTGGCCAAGACAGTGTCATTCCCTCCTGTAGATTCCATGACTGCCTCGAAACTCATGATGAATTGGTGGGGGTCCGTCTTCCTGTTGAATTTGGGTAGGGTAATGGGCTTGTAAGATGGTGGCTAGGGTGAGGTTTGGATTCCCTCGGAGAGTGGCGATCTTGAATCTATAGCTCTATGTGATGGCGGTGAGTTGAAAGGTGTGCCGAAGGCTGGCTGGGCGGCCCACCTAGCGAAGGGTTAGGCTGGCTTTGATTCGCTGATCGAGGCTAGATGGAAATGCTGGGCTGAGGCTAGCTTTGTTGCATGCTCTGAATATCCACCTGTAGGACAGCCAACTGTTGTCTGATCTCTGCTGCCTGCAATGATGTTTGGGCTGCCCTCTTATTTGCGGCGAAGGTTGCTGCCAACCTATCTCTTTCTTCTTGTGTACTCTGCAGCTGAGCTTGCAATTGTTGGAGTATCTGCTCTAGGGTGGGATCTGAGGCTTGCTGATCTTCGGTTGCCGGAGGCTGATCTTTGACTGCGGGTTCTTCCACAACTTGGTCTTCTAGGGCGCTGGTATAAGTGTTGCGGGTATTATGTCTGGGTCAGCCCCTTGTCGAAGGCTCCGTGGGTGTTCTGGTGGAGGCCGCTCTTTTTCTTGGCATCATGGGTTTTGCTTGGCCAACACGCGGTGGGCGCCAATGTTGGAAAAGCGGTTTTTAGTAGGGGTGAACACGTGGATCCTCAGCCCAAGCGATGGCCTTGGGAGAAGGTCGAGAGCCAAGGTAAGGTATGGGAGTACAAAAGCGGGCCCCAAAGGGGCTAGGGTTTCATTAATGTATTCACCAACTCTCTCTTTACAACATTTGTGCCCCCCCATTTATAGGGCACTATATGCTACCATGACTCATTACAATTTTGACCCCTAACGGCTGTAGTTCATCCTAGGAATATCCTAATGCTAGTACATGACAGCGGGGGCAGTTTGGGCATCCTCTAATGAACCGTCTCTGCTAGGCGGGCCGTTGTCGTAGGCCTGCCAACGGCCCACAACCCACCACCGCTGATTTTAGGGTCTCTTAGGGTGCTGGAGTCTCTGCCCCAGGGCGCCTCCGCCTAGCCTTCGTAGTCGTGGCCTGGGCTGAGGCCTTCGCTTAAGCTGCAAGGACCTCCGCCATTGGCCTAGCTTCCACGAGCCTTCGCCATGCTCCTCAGGCCTCCGCCTCACGCGGCCATCAGGGCAGAGGCCTTTGCATAACTTTCCTACACATCACATGAAAAACTGGTTCGCTTGTAAGTCTTTGCTATCTCCAAACTCTACGGCCTTCGTGGCTCGCGGTCATTCCCCAAGACCAATCAATGAAATGAAATTACCTTCATGTGTAATCCCATTTTGCCCTTGAGTCATTCTTAGAGACTTGATCCCTCATTGGGCTGGGCTGTTACGATGATGGCCTCGTTGTCCAAGATCGCGGTGCCTGTGCTGCTAGCGGGTAAGTCCATTAGAAGCCCGGGTTTATGGTCATTCCGTGCCCCGGTCATGTCATGTCCCCCAGAGGGGAGATCCTCGGCTTCCCGACCGAGCCACTCATATAGTTCCTGAGCCCGTCTGTCAGTACAAGGGGGCTCGCTGCCTCCCTCGTTGGGCACCACGAGCAGCTCAAGTTAGTACTCGAACATCGTTCGTCACAACGGTCGGGGCGCTTCTGGGCGCCTCGGCTACAGCCGCGTGGGCTCACCTCCCGAATGTCCGTTGCACTTTCAGTTGCTTCAGGTGACCTTGAAGCCCGGTGGACCGGCCTTGAACCCTCTGTGATGCCCCTTCTGGGGGGGCCCGGATCAGCATGCGGTGGGGTGAACGATCCGATGAAGGATTGGGACATGGGCAAAAATCTGCAAAAAAATGGAATGGACACAAGAGAAGGGGAAGAGGACATAGCTAGTAACGCGATGGCCAGGGCCGCTCCGCTACCGCCTTGCCGATCTTTGGCCTACTCCTCCTGCTCTGTTCGTCCCGTCCTTGCCTCGCTCGAGGGCCTTTTGCAGCGGTCCTCCTTCAGAAAAGGTTAGCAAGTGGTTAGCTTAGTCAATCCTCCGGTGTGGCCGAGCCATTGTTGGGATGGCTCAGGTTAAGGAAGACAACGAATAGAGTAGACAGAAGTAAGCAAAGCAAGAGGGTTGGGGGGTTGGGACTTATCTTGGTTTTTTATTGTTGAAGAGGTAGGCCAATGAGGGAGATCGGCAGGCGGGCCTTGGCTCAGGAGGCGTCACTTCTAGGTGGATGGCTCGGCGATGGTCTTCTCTCATGGGAAAAGGTCAGAACTCACCTCAATTGGGTTAGCCCCTTTTGGGGAGCCGAGCTCCTAGATGGAGGGGCCAGTCGAGCCATCACTACCGCTAGAGGTCTTGACCGCCTTGCCGTTGCTCGGTTGGTCAAGTACCGTTGCCGTCTTGGTTGCCTCCTCTGCCGGCGCCCTTCCTGCGTCGTGGCCAAGGCTATCGAGAGCACAAGAGGCGATGAGAGCAGTCGCTTGGGCGACATAGCCTTTCTTGTAGTAGTAGGCTTGCTCGAAGCTACCCTCGACGGTGATGACCCTCTTTGGGCCGGGCATCTTGAGCTTGAGGTAGGTGTAGTTGGGGACGGCCATGAACTTGGTGAAGGATAATCGACCGAGGAGGGCGTGGTAGACACCGAGGAAGTCAATGACCTCAAAGGTGAGTGGCTCCTTGTGGAAGTTGCCCGACTGGCCGAAGGTGACATTGAGCCGGACGTGCCCGAGGGGCACAACTTCCTTCCTCGGCACAATCCCATAGAATGACACCTTGCTGGGGCGTAGGAGGCTCTGAGGGATGCCCATCTTGTTGAGGGTGCTGGTGTAGAGTATGTTGAGGACGTTGCCTCCATCCATCAACACTTTGGTGAGGTGTGTGGTGCCCACGATCAGGCTGACCACAAGCGGGTAGCGCCCCGGATGAGGGACACGACTGGGATGGTCTTCTTGGTCAAAGGTGATGGCTGTCTGGGACCACCGGAGCTGCATCGGGGCGGTGAGGGTGTGGACAGCGTTCATCTCCTGCTCAGTGATGCGGTGCTGCCGGCGGGATTCATACGCCTGGGAGCCCCCGAAGATCATGAGGCAGCGCTCAGCCTCAGGGAACTCGTTGTCTTCCTCGTGGGTGCCATTCACCGGCTCACCGGCCTTTGGGGCAGGCTTTTGGGCCTTGCCCTATTGGTCAAGGGTGCTATAGATGTATCCCTTCATGGTGGCATAGTCCTTGAGAAAATGCTCCACTTGCCCCGGTGGGACGGGCAGGGGGACTCGAGCGCCTTTTCAAAGTGTTTCGGGCATGCAGCGTGCCCGCGGGGCTAAGGTCTAGTGGCATGGTTGGCCACGGTGACCACCTCCTCCGTGTGGTGAGTTCGGTCCTTGTCCCACCTGTAGCGGCGTCGCTGGGATGAGGCAGGATCATTGGCGCCGTCGCCACCACTAAGGTGGCTGGCGGCCTTGGTTTTCCTATTGAAGTTGGCCTGCACAGCCTCCTTGCTGATGGCGTACTAGGTGGCAACGACCACGAGCTCCCACATCATACGCGAGGTCTCATGGCCAAGCGCGTGGATGAGTGCCTCGCAGGTCATGCCGCAGATGAAGGCGTTGATCATGTCAGCGTCGGTGATGTTCGGGAGCTCATTATGCTTCTTGGAGAAGCGCTGAATGTACTCCTGGAGGATCTCATTAGCCCTCTGCTTGCAGTTGTGGAGATCCTAGGAGTTCCCCGGGTAGGTGTAGGTACCCTAGAAGTGGCTAATGAAGACCGCACAGAGATCGCCCTAGCAGCGGATGCTGTCGGGCTCGAGCTGCTCGAGCCAAGCTCTGGTTGAGCTTGCCAGAAGCAGAGGAAGGTACTGGATGACAAAGTCATCGTCTGACCCCCTAGCCTTCATGGTGAGGCGGTAGTTCTCCAGCCAATGGTCCGGGTTGGTCTCACCGTCGTACTTGGAGATGTGCGTTGGTGGCCAAAAACACCTAGGGTAGGGGGCCGCCGGGATCGCTGCCTCGAACGCCAAGGGGGTGAAGTGATCCGGGACAGGGCCCCCGCCCTATCGCTTAGGGGTACGGGACTGCGCCTGAGCATGGCGCATGACATTGATGGTTTCACGGACATCGTGGTCGTCAACGATCCGGTGCCGCGCGAGGGGACGCTGAGGAGAAAGGTCACACCTTCGCTCCTGCCAAGGCTTTGCGCCGTAAGGTCCATGGCCGGTCGGAGCTATTGCCGGACATGTCACCACTGCTCCCCGTCGCCTGTAGGGTGTGAGCATCAGAGTGCCCCTTGTTGACAATGGCCGTCGTCTGGGACGACCGGGAGAGAGCGGCGTGGCGCCAGGAGGCTAAACTCCTGGCCTGCTACTCGAGGGTGACGCGGAGACTCTGCCATGGTGGCCTCCAAGTCCTGCCTTTGGCGCTCGAGCTCTGCCACGGTAGCCTCCAAGTCCACCTATCGAGCGTGCAAGCGGTCTGCCTTCTCCTAAAGGTATGCCGTGTGGCTGTGGGGACTCTGTTTCGGCGACGTGAGCCCAGGCACCTCCTCAGCAAGATCATCGCCGTTGATGTGGTAGCACATGCATGGCAGGTGATCATAGTCAATGTCGTCGGAGTCATACTCTAGTCCATTCCCTAAGAGGACCTCGAGGAAGGCGTAAAGCGAGGGGACGTCAGTCCTTGCTACTCCAAAGAGCATGATGCTCCGCGGTGCCTTATGACTGATGAGGTGCTCCGGCTCCAGCTGGAAGGACGCCGCCGCGGGAGCACCTCACCGGTGATGATCTGGTGGTGGACATTGGCTAGCATGTAGAACATCTAGCGGCGGTCTGACACGGTGGGGTTTGGGCCTAGACCATGCCAGATCTGATAGGCCAGAACCTCAAGATCTGCTCCCAAGAGCCCTGGCGAAGGGGGCGACACGGGGGGCTTGTTGCCCACCGGCGTAGCCCCGTGGAGTGGACGAAGCTCACCGTAGCAGTCGATGATGTAGGCTAGGCTCCCATAGTTGAGGATCTGTCCTGGAGCTAATGCACCAGCCATGATGGAGAACGCGCCGAGGAAGCGGACACCGCCGTCTAGGACGGCGCCACTTGCTCCGGCGACGAGGCGGGTGGCTTCGGCCACCGTAGAGCTAGAATCGCACTTGACGCTGTCCTCTACCTAGCGCGCCAGCAGTCGCAGGGTCAAAACAACGACAAGCATGTTGTTCGAATTGGTGTCAGAGTACGGGGTCTCTAGTGGCTCGGGTGAACTCAGGAACACAAGAATCACGCAGAGAGGATGCAACAGTTTATCCTAGTTCAAACAAATTCGGTCCCTACGTCCACCAACTAATGATCCTTATGCTCAAGAGCACCCAAAAACTGGGGGGGTACAATAGAGTGTAAAGTAAGAAGATTTAGTAGAGGGGTTAGCTCGGTGCTAATCCTAAGGTTGCCTCGCCATCGGTGGAGTCTCCCCCTCATCGAAGGGGAAGAAGATGGTGGGATACGGTTGAGGAGGGGCTCTCGGTGCCCCTCTCCAGTTGCCTTGCTTTCGGTGCAGAGCGGAGGCAGATGGAATGGAATGGAGTGTCTGGTGATCGAATCAAGATCCTACCCCCTCTAGGTTAGACCTTATCCCTTATATAATGAGATAGGTCGGGTACAAGGCGGTTTGGGGGTTCTAGCCTATGGTCTACGTGCGTTGGAGTCTAGGAGGGGCTTGTAGCGGTGCGCCATGGACCGTCGAGGTGTCTTGGAGCCAAAGAAGCCTGGGCATCATCCAACTGCTCTGTTCGGACACTCTGCATGTCAGAGGGTGTCGGCTTGGACTAGCCTCCCGTGGGTGAGACCTTCTGGAGTCTTCTTGGTGGCGAAGGAGGTCGGCTTCGGGGGCTGACGTGCGGGCCCGAAAGACCCTAAACCCTCGGAGGCCGTGGGAAGCTTTGTCTTCTTGTGTCATGCCCTGGATGTGACCCTATTGGAGGAGCAGTTGGTAGGGGCACGCCTAGGGAGCGGCGCCAGGGAGCCTAGGGCATCGGTAGCCTAGGGCTTGTCTTCTTATGCCTAGGCATTGGCCAACATTGTTTGCTGGGCAGGAGCCAAGGGTCGGGCCCGGAGGTGCCGTAGATTGAGAGCCCAAGACTTGGGGAAGCCCCGAGCCCCAAGCAGGAGCTACGGTCGAGTTAGGCTTGGCCAGGTCTCTTTGCCAGAGGGTGCGCACGAGCGTGCCCAATGGGCATAGCCCCCGAGCCCCGGGCGATCCTAAAGGGGTCGATCGGCGGGTCTTCTTCGTTCGGGAATCATTGGACCCGGGGCTTAACATACCTGTATGTTAGGATCTTGCCAGATTGTTTGGTGGGGGATAGCTCAGTGCTATCCTATGGCTCGATGTCGGTGAGATTGCTTCCCCAGCGAGTAAGGGAAACACTCCTCTCTCTCTTGCTAAGTTGCTGGTGCTATTCCTCACAATTGCTCTGCTCTCGGCCCTCAGCCTCCTAGCGAATGAGGGGGAGATTCGGTCCTACTATCTAGGGGAGCCGACCTTCCCCCTATATCCCATGGAAGGTGGGGTACAAGTCGGTTTAGGAGCTACAATCTATGGCCTTCATGTGCTGCGGCGTGAATGGACCTCAGCGTTGTTGTGGAGTTAGGGGAGCAGCAGGCACCACCTGACGTCGTTGTGGCCCTAGTGGTTAACCACCAGGGGCTGCCTGCTAAGGACCCGCCTCCCCCAAGCGAGCCTTCACGTGGCTTCCTTGGTGGCGAAGGCGTCTCACCTTAGGGCTAATGAGCGGGCCTAGGAGGCCCCGTGCCCCTAGAGCCGGTGGAGTTGTTTGTCCTGTTGTGTCACGCCACCTACGTGACCTTGTTGAGGGAGTGGGCAAAGCGCTGCGTGCCCATTGGTCGGGGCGGCGCCGAGGAGCCCTTGAGCCTTGGACGCTTGACGGGCTAGCCAGAGCTTCGGAGCTGGCTGATGCCTGGGGCGTTGGTGGCTAGCCCAATCATTAGCTCGGGCTGGGGTTAGGCTCAGGCTCCCGTCGGTCGAGAGCCCGAGGCCTTGCCGAGCCCCCAAGCCCTAGGCGTGGTCGAGCTCTGCCCAGTCTTTAACCAAAGGGTACGCGCGAGTGTACCCGATGGGTATAGCCCCCGAGCCCCCAAGGGCCTAAAGGGATGGGTCGGGAGCCCCTCTCCCAGGGACTTAACATACCCCTTATGTTTGATTCTCGTCACATGGCTATTTTGTTTGGCAGGATGAGAATAGCCTTATTTCGTGTTTGGCCACTTAGAAGATCCACACATATATATGTTCTCTCTATGGGAGAAAACTTCACATATAAATTTTCTTAGTGGTGGAGAGGAGGGTGCACATGAGAGGTACTAGAAGAATGTTTTTGAAGATGGAGTCACTCTAGAGCTTGCGTAAAGCTGGGAGCAATGCCTATGCAACCTAATTGTTGCATGGGCTGCCCCAAATAATTGACGTGGTCATCGGTCTGTCCATGACCCAATTACAAGAGGCATGGGTTCATCACTGCTCACATCCATCATTGCTCGTAGCCATCGCCGGCATCGTCTGGCACCTTTGAGACCCCACTCTTGGTGCTAGAAGAATGTTTTTGAGGTGGTTGTGTTATAATGCGTTGTAGTCTTTGACGCTAACATCGACCTGTTTGCAAAAAAGATCTTTCTTATCGTATATGTACTTTTATTTTGAGGTCTTTGTTTCATATATGTAATTTTGTTTCTAAGGTCTTAGTTATCTTGTGTTTTATTTATGTAGCCTAAATATTTTTTGGGTGAATATACATCTATTGACAGATTTGACTACAACAAATCTATCAGATTTTTGGCCAATCAAAAAAACATCCCACCAAAAGAAAATCTGACAGATAATACACATATAAATCTGTCGACAGTTCTGTTGGCTTTATATCTGTTGAATTTTGCGTTTGAGTTTTGAACCTTGTAGTACAAAGGTTATAATGTTATAGTTCAGAGTTTTGAACCAAGCTATACAAAGTTTGTAATGTCATAGTTAAAAGTTTATAAATCCTGAGTGTTTTGAACCTAGCAACACAAAGTTTATAATGTTATAGTTCAAAATTTTGTACCTTGAAGTACAAGATATTTTGACAGATTTTGACAGGACAAATCTGTCAGCTAATAGCTAGGCAGTCCGCCAAGAGGACAGCATGAATCTTCAAACAAAATGAACGGCCCAGCTAACAGATATGAATCAACATTCTCTGTCGACAGAAATATAGCAATTTTCATATTATTTCCTACGTGTGCCCCTAAATTCTTCTCATGATTTGTAAGATCGTTGCTATTATCTATACCGGCCAGTATTTCCTTAACATTTTTCCATGGACCTGTACGTTAGTTAATAATGATAGTTAAAAACCGAAGAAAAATAAATTATTTTCCAACAATCTAGATGCCTTAATTATATTTTCACCAAAACAAACCCTATAGTTGCGACAATATATATGAGGCTGCAAGATGCTCGATGCGACAATATATTAGTTGCATTCTCTTTTTTTTTCCAAAGATGATTTAATAGAGAAGTCATGGGACCTAACTATGAGTGGAAAACTTTATTGTATATATACACTTGGAATTGATGACTATGTTGGATTGAAATAAATATTGCTTTTTTCATGAATGGAATTATAATTGCATGTGATTTATATTTGGGTTCATTTCAATTTTTATAAATAAAAACAATTCACTCACAGGAAATATATGGCGCGAAATTCAGAATTTTTAAAAACAATTCACTGGCGGTTTTGCTAATAAACCGCCTTTGGAAAATATATTCCAAAGGCGCCTACTTTAGGTGAACTGCCTATGTAAAAAGAGTTACCACCTAAATCAACCCCCACTGTTAATGGATATACACTGACGGTTGCTTTAGGTGAACCGTCAGTGTAAATCTCATTAACTCTGGCGGTTGATTAAATGAATCGTCCATGTAAATATGTTAACACTGGCGCATATTAAGTAAGCGCCTATAATATTTGTGATTTCCACTGGCCTTTCACACTGGTGGTGGTGATAGACGCCAGTAGAAATAGGTCTGGAACTGCTTGTGATGAGCTCCGCTGTACTAGTGACAAGATTCTATCAAGAAGCAAGGCAAATGGTGATAAACACCACTCTAGCTATAATCAATGGTATGCTTGGATCTAGTGGATTCAATTGGGATTAAAAAAATTTATATGTTGGTAGTGATGTTGTTTCCGAAGAATACATTGAGGTTAGCTAATTCATGACCAACTATAATCATGAGACAAGTCCAACTCAATTCTCCCTTTGTTCTAGCATTAGTATCCTTCTTTCTTTTTTATTTCTTGTATTCCTAGAACCTTACAAAACATGTGAACAAATATTAATGTGCATGTTAGTAATAGTGATTGAGCTATCATCAAAGATAGAGAAATTCATACAAAATCATGCACGTAGACACATGATCCTATTCTAAGTACTTGAAATGGTCACTATTCAGCACCATATATAACTTGAACAGTACCACCGGATCATGCGGAGACACTACATACTCAGCACTTGACATGCTCAAAGGATAGCACCGGATAAATGAACACTATCACCAGATCGTGTGTAGTGACACTATTTTAATTAGTATGTTGTCTTCTCGATTTTTTGGCCATATCGTTTTCACTAAACTCCGATATTATTGATTTTGGACATCTAGGAAAGCTTGTGAAAATATATACAACTAGAACTGGATATGATACCAATGACCAGCTATAAATTCATGAGACAAGGACAATTCAATCCTCCCTTTGTCCTAACATTAATACCCTTCTTTCATTTTGGTTTCTTGCATCCCTACAACCTTACAAAACGTCAAAACCTGTGAACACATATTAATATTCATGTTAATATCATAGTGATTTAGCTATCATCAAGATAGCCAAAATCATACATAATCATGTACATGGACACATGATCCTTAGAGTATCATCTGCTTTCATTTTCATAGTATAGTATCATTTCCAATCGTTTTCATCCCTAGATATATGTGTATAATTTTGGATTCATATTTTGCGTAATGGCAGCGCTGCTGGTTAATTTATCAATATTTATACTAGGCCTTGAAGATTAACTTGGAGGCTTCTTTTCTTAAAAAACTAAATAATAGATCTATAGTAAGCCACTTTCTCCCGCCCACCATTACTACATGGGTGTGGACCCCACACCATGCATTGAAGTTGAAGACATATGTATATAACTGACGCATGTTGCCACCAAAGAATCCCCACACATAGACCTTTCTCCTAGTGTATATATAGGGAGTGCACCGTCTTACTCCCTCCATTCTAAAATAGAATGAACTTTTTGTTGCTAAGTCAATCCATTCTAAGTTTGACTGGATTTGTAAAAAGGAATAATAACATTTATAATACCAATGAGCTTCATTAGGTATATTATGAAATGTATTTTCATAATTTTCCATTTTTTTGTGGTAGATGTTACTACTCTTCTCTAAAACCTTAGTTAAACTTAGAAAAGGTTTGAGTTGCGATATTTAAAAGTCCTTTGTATTTGAGGACCGCGAGATCGCGAGTCTCGTAAAATTTGGTGGTTGATATATTTCAGATGCCTAAAATTTAAGGATATTTCAGGTGACTGGTGAGCGGTTGCAACATAAAAACCCCATATCTAAAGCATCAAGAAACATCTGCAACATTAATGTGGGAGCTGAATATGCATCATGTTACACATTTTTCTGCAACATGGAAGGGCAATATCTACTACACTAATATGGGAGTTCCATATGTTTTTGCTCGATCTTTTTGCCTACAACATCCAAAAGAAATATGTACAACATCGGACAACAATATATGCAACACAAAAGAAAAGTATCTTGCACATTGAATATGTTACCTGAAACAATCATAAAGTTTACGCACCTGACATATAGTAAAAGAGAATTTCAATGTTATAGGTGTGTAAAATTTAATATTTTTTGGTAGACTGGTTGTGAGTTGTGACGTAAAAAATAAACATTGGAAACACAAAAGAACAATGCAACATCAACGTGGGGGCTGCAATATGATGTTTCAAGTTCTATTCATGATTTTATCGCAAAAAAAAAAGTTCTATTCATGATTCTTGCTGAATGACAAATCTGTATTATCAGAGAACAATGTTTACAACTAGAGGTTGCGTTCAAAACAAAGAGAAAGTTTAGCAAAGTGTCATGCGAAGTTTAGATATGTAATTCTTATATTAATTGAGCAATGAGAAAAATATAATCCTCATATGCCAACTTATCCAGAAAGTTGAATAGTTCACTTTCTCAACTAGAAGAACATCAAATTTATCACAGGTGTGCATCTTTTGATGACGCTTTCACATGATTTTTTCACTGCTTACTCATGAACAGCAGGAATTTGTAATCAAATTCCATGAAACAAGTAGAATTTATTCTCTTAAACCCTTAGACATCTCTGCCATTTGTTGGACGACTCCTTCACTGTCTAAACCTGTCATCTTCATCAATCATCAGAGTCTGTGTACACCACCACTGGGCTCCTCACTTGGTGCTCGTTGTCAGACCACACGATGGCTGCCGAGATGACCAGGCCAGCCGCGGGCACCACGCCGGACACCGTCATGGTAAACGAGGCCTTCGGCGTCTGCGTGTTGAACTCCAGCCTACTCGGCGCCACAGCAACCGCGAGGTTATCCGCTGGATCGGTAAAAATTACCTTCATGTCATACATGGAGGCCACACCTGAAGCTCCGACGTTAGTGATGGTCCGTGGGAAGACCAAGGTGAAGTTCTTCGCAGGATCCACTCGCGCAGCCATGCTCGGGTAGTTGAGGTCACTGGCGGAGGCGGCTGCCATCGTCGTGGACCCGTTGGAGCCGACGATGAGCGCGAGCTGCGTGGCGTTGTACCCCTGCGTGCACAGCATGGCGATGTAGTCACCTTCCGACGCGTCGTACACGAGCCCAGGGTCACGTGCCTTGGTTGGGTTGAGCTGCCCAGCGCCGTACTTGAGGTCGTTTGTTCCGGCATTGCCCGGCGTGTTCATCGGAGTGGACGTAGTGATGAGAGCTGACATGATCATCGCCGGAGACCAGTCGCGGTGGACAGACTTGACATAGGCTGCGGCGCCGGTTGCATGTGGGCACGCCATGGATGTGCCAGTGTTAACACTGTACTGCCCCTCCTTTGATCGTTGGGATCGTCCGACGGCGGTGACAGTAGAGATCATGAGGTTATGATGTCCACTCCCGGTGCAGATAGATCAGACTGTAAATGGATTATGTCGATCTGTTAAATTAATTATTCATGCATTACTCCAAAAGACTATCAGCTGATTGAATGACCTTGAGGATATCAGGAGTGGCAATGTTTGGGCCAGGAGAAGAGAATGAGGCGGACATTGGAGCTTGTGCGTTCACCGTCGTGACAGTTGTTTCTATGGTACCCACTGGGTTGCTGAAAATCAGACCAAAGATTTAACGCCAGACATTTTTTTTTCGAGAACGTGCATAGCAGTTCATCAGCGAATTAATAAGCAATGGTCAATAGTGAAGTACTCACCTAGTGCTGTTGGCATAGGCCATGATCTCATCGAACTGGTTCTCAGATACCACAAGCGTGGGTAATGGATAGATGAAGGCGGCATCTGGTGCTGCGCCAGCAGCAATGGCTCCTGCTGCACCGGCCAAAGCGGACCAGCTGATATATTGGTTCGAAAGCCACCCTCGAGCGGGCAGAGGAGGATCTTCCCTTTGTATGAATCTCCAACGAGATAATATGGATCACAAGAACTGCAGTTCGAAAGAAGCAAAACCGTTAATGCTAGACAACAAGAGTCTATATATCCATTAATATAATGAAATTCCTTGTATGTCCTCGTATTAATTAATGACCCATTGATGGGGATTGCGAGTGTCACATTGTTAACCGGAGGAAAGGTGTTTATGGATGATCCCTGCGTGAAAAGTATATCAGAGCCATGTAGTCAAGGTTAATTTCGAATGTTATCAGAGACGACGTTTCTGTCGTTCGAGCACCCACCACTATGGTCTTGCCGTTCCCCAGCACGACCCTGTCGACGAACCGGCGGTCGATGCTGCTGGCGGCGACGGACAGCATTCACGGCGCGACTTTGCAGACGCGGCCGCCCCTAAGCCTGGAGTGTTGCCACAGGATCACCGGCTCAGGTGAGTGAACCACTCATCAATCTTGCCGAGCACTCGCTAGTGTTGCCGAGCACCCACTAGCCGTGCCGACCATGAACAAGCGTTGTCCGTCCCCACACACTATGGTTAGAGCTTGAAGAAGGAGGAAGAATAGAGCATACACACAATACAAGACACCAGCGTTGACCGAAGCCCTGTATGGGAGATGGCAAATCTGAACTCTCTTTACTGAGTTGCCGTGGTAGTCTATTTATACAACTCCATCCATCTAGTCCCAGTACAGCTGCCCTGCTGCAACAGTGACTAGATAACATATATGGCTGACTCTGCGCCGGTCTCTGCATGTGCCTACAGTTCTGCAAGTGAGCCGTGCGGCGCCTGCACCTGCAGCGGCTACAGTATCACAGCAGGGGGTCTTTTCTGCACCGCCTTCCCTTGCTGTGTTCACACAAGAAAAACATTAGCTTATTCTAACAATTCTTCCCCTAATCCTAATGCTAACCCTTGTACCCTCTCTATACCGATCATCTCCTTCAGCTCCGTGAGTCGAAGAAGTTCGAGCGGCTTAGTGAGGACGTCCGCGAGTTGCTGAACAGTTTCGATGACCTCGATGACGATCTGCCCTCCATCGACACAGTCCCTAAGGAAGTGGAACTTCACATCGATGTGTTTACCCCAGTCGTGCAGAACTGGATTCTTCGTGAGGGCGATGGCGGGCTGGTTGTCCACCATCAGTGTTGGTGGGTGAGCTTCCACGCCGGTTAGCTCGCCCAGCAGCCGGCGCAGCCACACAACTTGGCATGCCCCTGTGGCCGCCGCTACTTACTCTGCCTCGCACGTAGATAGCGCCACCACCTTTTGTTTTAGTGACAGCCATGAAATTGGGGTCGACCCAAGGAAGACGAGCACGCCAGAGGTGCTCCATCGTCCGTCGATGTCCCCACCATGTCTGCATTGCTGAACACAGTGAGCTGCAGCCTACTCCCGCCGGTCTTGGGAAAGATGATACTCTGATCCACCGTCCTCTTAACGTAGCGCAGTAGCCGCTTCACCGTAGCCCAGTGATCCTCTCTAGGATCCTCCATGAAGCGATTGACGTAGCCCACGGCAAATGCGATGTCCGGCCTCGTGTGGACTAGGTAGCGTAGACCGCCGACGATGCTTCGGTAGAGTGTCACATCCACCTTCGCCGCGGTGCTGGCCTTCGTCAGCTTCAGCCGCTCCTCTATCGGAGTCACACATGGCTTGCACTCAGCCATGCCGCTCCTCTCCAATAGCTTGGAGGCATACGTGCTCTGACCGAGCGTGGTCCTTCCCCTATCTCACCTTGATGCTAAGGTAGTAGGAGAGTGTGCCGAGATCGCTCATTCGAAAACGAGCCGCTATCTCGTACTTGAAGCTATTGATGTCCTCCGTGCGCGCGTCGGTGACGATTAAGTCATCCACATACACGCCGACGATGAGCTCCTCCTTCCCCCGTCGCCACGTGTAGAGCGCGTGCTCGGTTGCGCACCGCTGAAACCCAAGCTCGCCCAGCGTGGCATCAAGCTTGGCGTTCCATGCTCGTGAGGCCTGCCGCAGGCCGTAGAGCGCCTTGCGCAGTCGGAGCACCCTGTGCTCCTCTCCCTTGACGGCGAAACCTAGAGGTTGCCTGACGAAGACCGTCTCCGCTAGCTCGCCGTTGAGGAAGGCCGATTTAACGTCCAAGTGATGGACGCGCCAGTCCTTTGCAGTTGTCAAAGCTAGTAGCAAACGGACCGACTCCATGCGCGCTACCGGCGCAAAGACTTACTTGAAGTCGATGCCCTCGCGCTGTACAAAGCCTTGGGCCACGAGGCGCGCCTTGTGCTTGACAACGACGTCGTGCTCGTCCCGCTTGACCTTGTACACCCACTTCAGGCTGATCGGACGGCATCCTGGAGGTGGATCGACGAGCTGCCAAGTCTCATTTTCCTCGATCGCCTTCATCTCCTCCAGCATCGTCCTTTGCCAGTTTCCGTCCCGCTCGACCAGCGCGAATGTGGGTGGTTCCTCTGCACTGACGAGTAGTAGCTCTACGTCATTGAGCAGCCGACCAACCATTCCTGAGGGTCCTGTGCCGCCAATGATGTTGTCTAGCTTGTGGAACCGCACCTCCTCATCTTCGTGGTAGGCGTCTATGAACTCAGTGATGTCATTTGGCGGTGAGGCAAACTCAATAAGCATTGATGGAGTTCCCTGTTCCACCAGAGTGCTCGACATAGCACCTTGAGTGCTTGGCACCCTGGTTGCAGTGCTCGGCACTACTTCTGGACAGCTCGTCATAACTCCTGCAGTGTTCGACCACACTATAGGAGTGCCCAGCCTCAGTCTTGGAATGGTTGACACCACTGTAAGACGTCTTGGCTCCGCCATGGGAGTGCTCGGCACCCGTCCTGGAGTGGTCGCTACCACTGCAGAACCTCCCGGCACCACTCCTAGCATGCTCGACGTCCCTTCAGGAGTGCTTGGCACTCCTCCCAGAGTGCTCGGCATCCCTCCCGAAGTGCTCGGCATGCCCTAGGAGTGCTCGGCTCTACTGCCGGAGTGCTCGGCACCTCTTCCCCAGCATCTCCACCATCGTGGATGACCAAGTGTTCGACGACGAAGGTGCTGGTGAAGCCGCCAGCTTCCCCCATGCTCGGACTGCTCCAGTCCCAAGCCGCCTCCTCATCGAACACGACGTCGCGCGAGACAAGCACCTTGTCTCCACGTGGGTCATAGAGCCGGTACGCCTTGGTACCCTTCGCATAGCCCAGGAACACCATGGGTGTGCTCTGTCCTCCAGCTTGGTGAGGTTTGGCTTCGTCTTCCTGATGTGGCCGATGCAGCCGAATGTCCGGAGGAAGGACATGCTCGGCTTACGCCCATACCAAGCTTCGAATGACGTCTTGCCTGTCAGGGCCTTGGTCGGAGAGCAGTTGAGGATGAACACCGCCGTGGTCACCGCCTCTCCCTAGAACCTTGCCGGCATGCCTTTGGCCTTCATCATGGATCGGGCCATACCGACCACCGTTTTGTTCCGCCTCTCCACCATGCCATTCTGTTGTGGCGAGTACGGCACGGTGTGGTGTTGCCCCACACCCTGATCCGCGTAGTACGCAGCGAACTCCACCGAAGTGAATTCGCCACCGCGATCAGTTCTCAGCACACGGAGCTTCTTGCCGCTCTTGGCCTCCGCGTGCATCTTGAACTTCTTGATCGCCGCTGTCACTTTGTCCTTGCTCATCAAGAGTTGCAGCCACATGTAGTGACTGCAATCATCCACAAGCAGGAGGAAGTACCGCCGACCACCATTTGTAGCAGGCGTGATCGGCCCACAGAGGTCACCGTGGATGAGCTCGAGAGCGTCCTTCGTGCAATACTTGGCCACCTTTGGGAATGGTAGCCTCCTCTACTTCTCGGCCAGGCAGTTGTCACATAGCTCGCCTCCGTGCTTGATTTGGGGTAGCCCTCGGACCATCTTCTCTAGCCGACCAAGCGAGTCGAAGCTAAGATGTCCGAACCAGGCATGCCACATCCATGGTTCCTCGGAGTGCCTTGCCACCAGGCACACTAGCTGCTCTACCTTCAGGTCGAGCAGGTACAACCGGTTCAGGGACCTCTTCACCTTGGCGAGAAGTCGCTGCTCCCGGTCCCTGATCCTAAGGACTCCGTCCTTGATCAATACCTCACTACCGCACTCATCCAGTTGACCAATGCTAATGATGCTGGAACACAGCTACGGGATGTAATATACATCCGTTAGCGCGCGGTGCTCCCCATTTTGGCATCTGAAGATGATGGTGCCGCGCCCTTGGATAGCCACCCTTGAGCCTTCACCAAACTTCACCGTACCGGTAACATCATCATCGAGCTCGGAGAAGGATTCCTTGGAGCCCGTCATGTGGTTACTGGCACCAGAGTCCAGATATCACCGCTGCTCCTGGTCGGCGCCCACACGTCTGAGGTGGACTTGGGCGCGTGGTTCGTCGAGGTTGACAGTCTTCAGGGCCTTCCTAGGTCCTTCCACCATCGTCACCTCTTCCTTCTCCTCGGCCTCGACATCGTGCAGTGCACAGAACGTCGCCATCAGGATAGTAGCTTCATCCTCATCATCGGCTTGCGCCAGATGAGCCTGAGCCTTCTTCTCCTGCTTGCGGTTTGGGCACTCCCGTGCCCAATGGCCCATCTTCCCGCAGCGCCGACAGGCGTTGGGGTCGACCTGCTTCTTCTTCTCCGAAGAAGCCCTGCCGCGGCGGTTGCCATCGCCACCGCGGCTGGAGGAGGCTGCCTTCTCGGAGTTCTTCCGAGCAGCCCACTCCTCTTCTATCAGCAGGAGTCTCTCACTGTCCTTCGTTGCTGTCACCTACTCCAAGTGCTCGTCCACCACCCGTAGATGGCCTGTCACATCCTCAATGGTGAGGGTGGATAAGTCCAGCATCATCTCTATGGAGAGAGCGATCTGGATGTACTTTGCCATTACGGAGTGGAGGTACTTGGAGACTGCCTCCTCTTCATTGATGGTGACGCCATGGCTATTCAGCTTGCTGATGAGCGTTTGTAGTAGGAGGGAGAAGTCCTCCACCGTTTCACCATCTTTGAACTTGAGGTTGGCATACTCCTGCTTCAGAAGTTGGGCCGTTGCCTTCTTTGTGCGGTCGAAACCGATGCGCATTGCCGTAATAGCCTCCCACGCCTCCTTAGCCGAGCTCTTCGCCCCCAACGGCTCCCTGTACTCCGTCGGTACAGCAGCGAGGATAGCCTCTAACGCTGACATGTCATCTTCTTCACTGTCGGTGCCCTTGTCAATAGCATTCTAGAGCCGTCGGGCTCTGAGCTTGACCTTCATAGTCACCGACCACTCTCCATAGTTGGTGCGAGTCAGCATCGGCCAACTGGTGCCGCTGACCTCCCGCACCGTGCGAACAACGACCTCCGGTCGTAGCTGGGCAGCCACTGCTGTCACCCATCTCCGAACCGCCCATCATCGCCAGCGGTTAGTCTGGCGACGGCGTTTGTACGGCTCTGATACCACTTGTTGTTCCACAGGATAACCGGCTCAGGTGAGTGAACCACTCACCAATCTTGCCGAGCACTCGCTAGTGTTGCCGAGCACCCACTAGCCGTGCTGACCACGAACAAGCATTGTCCGTCCCCACACACTATGGCTAGAGCTTGAAGAAGGAGGGAGAACAGAGCATACACACACAGTACAAGACACCAGCGTTGGCCGAAGCCCTGTATTGGACATGGCAAATCTGAACTCTCTTTAATGAGTTGCCGTGGTAGTCTATTTATACAAGTCTATCCATCTAGTTCTAGTACGGCTGCCCTGCTACAATAGTGACTAGATAACATCCAGGGCTGACTCTGCGCCAGCCTCTGCATGTGCCTACAGTGCTGCAGATGAGCCGTGCAGCGCCTGCACCTGCAGCGGCTACAATATCACAGCAGGGGGCCTTTTTGGCGCCGCCTTCCCTTTCTGTGTTCACACAAGAAAAGCAGTAGATTATTCTAACACGGAGTTGCTGCCCGATGCGGACATGACCATGCCGTGCCTCATGGCGTGGAACGAGCCCGCGCTATTGAAGTATTTGACGGGGAACCTGTACCCGATGGAGATGGAGATGACGTCGACTGCGTCAGCGATGGCGATGTCGAACGCCGCTAGCATGTCCGTCTCCCAGCAGGACCCGCCATCCCAGCACACCTTGTAGATGGCGAGCCTGGCGCCTGGAACCGCTCCGCGTGCCACGCCGGTAGCCAGCCCGCCGAAGCTGACGTTGCCCACGGCCTGGCCGGCCGCGGTGGATGCCGTGTGGCTCCCGTGGCCCAGCTTGTCCACCGGCGACAAGCCAGTGGTCCCCCCATAATAGTGATACAACCGAGCGCCGATAAGTTTGCTGCACGACATCAAATGTGCTTCATCAGTAGGTGTTAAGGTCGCACTAAATCATGGTTTTCTCTGCTAATATAAAGAAAATGACATCTTCCATTCCATACTTGTTGCATGTGAAGTTTTGACAGTCGCCCTTCCACCTGCTTGGCGGCGGGCCAAAGCCGTCGTCGGAGAATGACGGGGAGTCCAGCCATATGCCAGTGTCGAGTATACCGATAATGACGTCTCCCTCCAAGGCTAGCTCTTCTTGCGGTGGTTGAGGCGTGCCCAAAAAGTCCCACGATCCTGTGGTTTGGAGCTCGTGGGTTTTGCTTGGGAAGACTGACATGACCCCCTCCATGTCTGAATTGTAAAGCCAACAAGTCAAGAATTGAGTAATTGAGATCATCCATTTCTGGAGTTCATAGAGCTGAGGCGTTTGGCTTGAAAAATTGGGAGCGAATCAGTTATTCAGGATCTAGAGCTGTGTGGAGCTCTACCAAACAACCCCATATGATCTTTGCCTCCTATATATATATAGATGTAGCAGGGCACTAGTACTATTAAATGTTCACCGTTAGACACTAAAACTTTTTCATGTTTGCCTTGTTGGCCCGTTGTGTTGACTTCTCGGCCAAGGCATGAACTTACTACCTCCTAGTTGTGTCGTGTCAGCATAACAAACACGGCAGCCCAGTGGGCCCGTGCTAGCATAGCTATTATAGGACTCATGCGTCGTTGCTGCATGCTTTGTGCCACCACCGTCGTTGTCGTCGTGCCTTGCATGCCATTGTTGCTCCCAAGTCGTTTCTACCTGTGCCGTCCGCCTCCATTGAGAGAGGCCGGGAGCGGTGGCTGGTGCCCTAGGGTGGGAGGGAGCTACCAAGCTAGGCGGATGGAGGTGGGGTGGTCATGGAGGCGGAGAGCGAATGCGGTGGTAGCAGTAGTAGAGCATGGTGAATCATGGTGGGTTGTTGTCCCGGCCATCAGTGGAGGGTGGTGATTCATATTTTATATATATCTAGAGTTAAGGAGGGATTGGACCGGTCCATTGGTTGTGCCGTTCTCGTGCTAGCACTACGGGCCAGGTGGCTGGCAGAAGCACCATACTATGCATCAGGCCAGGCCAACACTTGCTCTTTCCGTCGGGCCATGCTAGGCTAGGTCTGGGCTTTAGGACCATGCCTAGCTCTACTAGATGGACCCAACCTATTTGGGCATGTCCTCATCGTGCTTTTTTCCATTCAAAATGGTATGTCTCATCGTGTTCTTGCACATGTACATCCCTAAGCTTAAGTCTCTTCTTTTGGGGTTACTCTTGCTGGCATGACTATGTTTTGTGCAACCATTAACAACGGCAAATGTATATCCAAATAGATGTAGGAGTACTTTGTGATATTTCTTATAATGAAAGTAATGGGTAATATAATTCATATATAGATTTCGGGTTACTTTAGGTTAATAATGACAAAGGCGGGTAATTTATATGCAAAATTTAAGGATCAGTTTAGATTATTTTTCATAATGTCATTGGTGCATATTTAGATGAAGATTGGGTGTAATGTAAATTATTATAATGTCAGAAGTGGGTTGTTTAGATAAATGTTTAGGGAGTTGCTTTATACTACTTTCATAATAGAAGAGGTAGATAATTCTCTAAATAAATAATAGAATATATCCAATTACTACTATTGTTAGATGAGATTAGAGCCTACCAACCTGATGGTGAGATGTCCCTGTTTTTTTATAGATCTTTTAGCATCTATCTAGCTTTTTTCAAGGATTAATGTGGAGGGTTGAAAAGAGTTTGTAATTAGGGATAGTCAGATATATGCATATCCCACCGAAATTTATTATCTGTTTATTAGCTCCCTCTTCAGTGAAATAACCTGATTGGTGCCGTTGATTTTTGCATTTTAAAAACTGTTGTTTCAAAAAAAATGGGGAGGGGTGGGATTGGATCCATACCAGCTAGTTTATTTGCCTGTTGTTCAGTTAGCCTGGCTGCGAAGCCATTTAAGCTTCTCTTGTAACTACGGATGATCCTGTCCGAAGTGTAGTTGCAAAAAGACAAATTAAAGCAAAGGTTTACACTCAACTTTGGTTTTATTTTGTTATAGAAAGAATCCTTGAACGTGATCGGCCATGACAAACAACGCCCCAAACGCGACGACAAAGTCTAGCATGATCTGTTCTGAAATACCGTATAGATAGGTCAGGTCCAATTAAAAAGCGATTATATGTTATCAGACCTGCCGTCGTCAAGGATCTGGTTAAGCAGGTCGTGATGAGCAGCTTCTAAGGAAGATGAGCCTTCATCAGGCTCCGACGACGTATCCGATTCCGAGCTGGGCAGGTGCCCCAGGTACACGATGTAGTCCTGAACATTTCACAAGAAATGCAATCACAAAATCACATGTTATTACACTTGAAAAAAAAATCACATGTTACTACAGTAGATGCATGAGCAGTCATATGCATGCTCGCAGATGGATGATCTGTCTGACCTGCTCTCCGTTGCTGCCACTGCTGCTGATGATGGATCCAGAGGCGCTCACGCTCTCTGTGAAGACAGCGAGGAGAAGAAGACCAATGCTGAGACGGCGCATTGGATCGTCGATCGTCTTGTCATATGTGTGTACGTGATGAAGAAGCTTGGGTCGTTCTTGTTCAGCTTCAGCACATGAACTCCGATCCGATGGTAGGATTCTCCATATGTTTATATATACTTGCACAGCTTGCAGGGTTGCGTTGCTCGCTCCGACTCCGTAGCTTTGTATTTGTTCTGTAGTGTAGATCACAAGCAGTATATAAGAACAAGGGAATTGACATGAGCCGTGTGCTAGAGATCGATGTGCCTACTTCATGCCACGTAAACTCCTATCTCAGATTCTTAGAACATATGTTCGGAGCTATCTAGGGGTAGGGGGTTAAACTAGGATTTAACTGGAAGCTGTTTCCATTCAGTTCCTATCATGTACCCTACTTTCATAGCAATACGTGATGATTTTGTTGTTTCCTACGATGGTTTAATTTTTCTCAAATCGATCACTAGTCCATCAAAACACATCACTATGCCAAAACAACATAAAGATGGCATCCAATTCATATATAGACGTATGAGATTAGAGACAGGTCTAGTCTCACTACTACAGAAAACATTTTTAGTGCTAGCACTTTCACAGCCAGATTTATTAAAACCAGCGGTTTGGGCCAACGGTTCATATTAGCGAAAATGGGTCTCAGCAACCACACTGGTTCATGTTAACAATCGGCTGTGATGATGGCCTCCTTATCACCGCCGGCTTGTTGTATGATCTGGTGGTTTCACCACTAGCACATCGTATGATCTTGCGGTGATAACTATACTGTAGCATAGTAAATCTATGACTTTTTCAAACAAAGTAGGATATACACAAGCTTTATATCTAAGTTCACTACCGGACTCCTTGAGTTTGCCGAGTGCCCGAAACACTCGGCAACTTGTTCGCCGAGTGTAACACTCGGCGAATAGCACTCGCCATAAACAGTTCTGGCAAAGCTAACTTTGCCGAGTGCCATTTATCGGGCACTCAGCAAACATTTTGCCGTGTGCAGTTTGGCTCTCGGCGAAAAGAAACGGTCATAACGCCAGACCCGCCGTTAACAGCGACTTCGCCGAGTGTCAAACGGGAAGGCACTCGGCAACTAATTTTTTTTAAAATATTTTTGATTTTTAGAATTCCTTGTCGCCGAGTGCTGCACTCGGCAAATTGTAAACATATGCCGAGTGTCGCACTGTCAGACACTCGGCAAACATTTTTGAAACAGTATTTGGTTTTTTTTTAAAAAATCTTTTCACCGAGTGTCTTGGTGATAACACTCGGCAAATTGTGTTTACTTTGCCGAGTGTCTTGGTCATAACACTCGGCAAAGCCTTAGAAATCTGAATTTTTTTTGTTTTTGCATTACATTTCACAGCACATATATATATCACAGCACAGATATGTTTCACAACACAGATATATTACACAGCACATATATATATCATCTCCACATATCACATACATCACAATAATCCACAATGGTACACAAATGTCATACCACAATACCAACATAAGGTTCGAGTTTAAAGTATCCACCACAAGTGCATTACAAGCATAAGTGCAACACAAGGAATAAGTTCAACACATGAAAAGAAGCAAATCACCAATTAGACCACGGCGACTGCTGCGGTGGATCATGAGGTACATCGTTTGATGCCGCCGATTGACCCTGCACAAAGAATATATAAGATTACTTGATAGCTGCAAAAGGAATTGTTGAGACATATATAGCTAGTTGCATTGCAATTCAAAAGGCAATAGAACAAATACAACTGTGTGTGTGTGTGAGTATATAGCTAGTAGCATCGCTGGAGCCACCGTCCGCTCTGTTTTTGCTGGTGACTGGTGAGCACCGCCACCGAGCACGGTCTCGTTTCCCCCGGGGACATGATTAGCACCCGTCCGGTCCGGTCTACATTTCCTGGCTTCAGGATTCAGCAATGTCCTGGCTTTGAGTGCGACCCACCAATTCGACGCCGTACCTCTGTCTGTCCTTGAACTTGAATCACAGCAGGCCACGCACCTGCTGGCTTATTTGTTGGTGCAACAAGCCGCAAAGGGCTAGTGCGTCTGCAGGGCCATTGGCGTAGCCGTAGTGGTATACTCCTGTCTGTGCTTCCATTGCTTTGAATTTCTTCCCACATTCCAATTGCACGTACAACCAATCATCTGGACTACGCGGCCAGAAGAAGAGTGGGAGTATCGAAGGTATAATATACATACTACTACTGTGGTCAAACATATAGCTCCACTACCACTATTTTCTTGCTCCATTAAAAAATGTAGGGCATATTAGGCCAGCACTGTCTCCGTCGCCTCTAGCACCAGATCCTGACCCCTTCTTCTCTTACTCTCCAAGTTTCGCTGTCCGGGAGGATGAGACAATGGCCAAGTCCACATGCACTCACGTCGCCGGCAGCATGTGGATCTTAATGCCAATGCGGAAGAGGGGGAGGGAGCGGAGTTGATTGGGTTGGGAAACGAGGTGTAGAGATGAGCTCCCCTCACCAGATTCAGGGCGACAAAGATCAGGCCGTCTCGACCAGTGGTTGAGGGGGAGGGAGCGGAGTTGATTTTGTTGGCTAAATACTATGATAATATGTTGGTTTTGTAGCGACTGTTAACAAATTCTAAGCTAAGTTTAATGGTCAATGCATACTTGAAAATACTTTCTAGAAAGGCAAACAATTGCTATCCCTTAAGTTGTAACCACTACATCTACTGATCTACCCTTCCCGTGCACACACCATTTTGGATGATGATTTTTTTTCTGCGAGGAATTGTAGGTGCTGATTCTTATTTGTTTTCTGACACAACCTGCGGGACTGTTTTGCACTAATAAATAGAAAAAAGGGAATTGTCGATGTACTCACAGGAGTGTCTTCAGGAGGACGAGGAGGAAGGAATAGCGCTTGTGGCAGAGGTTCACCCATCTTCGCGCCAAGACTTTGCATCCACTGAAACATCTACTCCTGCCTCTGCCGATCAGCGTCAATCTTCGCCTCCAACGCTATTCTCTGCCTCCTCTCTTCTTCTAGCTCGGCCTACAAAATTTCACCCCAATGTTACAATGGAAATCAAAGGTACGTAAGAAACAATGAACGACGAATAAAAGAGTAATAACTTGCAAAGTCTGCATGGCGTGCTGTGTACTAGTCGACCGTGGGCGTATGGGCGGCCTTTGGCCCGTGTGGCTTGCTCGGATCTGGGAGAGAGTGGGAGTAGTGGCCGTGTCGCCAAGCCAGTACCTGCCATGCTTCTTGCCTCCTCCCACCCTCATGACAAGGTCTCCTTCGAAATCCTGGGTGCTCGGATCGTACTCCGGCCCATGGACCGCCTTGGCCGCCGTTGTGTACTCGGTGAGACGGCTGTGGATGGAGGTATTGCTGTACGCCGAGGGGGGGTCCTCCGGGTTGAAGTCGATGGCGGACATCGCCTTGCCCTTGTGGGCCATAGCCCATGGCTTCACCTAGGAGCAAGGTGCGCCACCATGTGACGCCGATTGTGAAACAAACAGTAAGATCATTAGAAACTTTGCAGAAGCAAGCGTTGGAATACATAAATGAAGTCACGTACCCATCTCTCCGCGTACTCAGCAAGGGTAAGGTTCCCCTGATGGTGTGGTGCACCTGTCATCATCAAACGTCGCTCCCGGCAAGCGGCGTGTGTCTCCGACCACTCCGGGGAGCACCACTTGTCCACCATCCTCCTCCAGCACTCGCCTTTACCGGCCACCCAATTTGGAGGCACCTACACGTCAACAAGCATTTGTCATATAAGAACACAGTAAGTGTACTTAATCTCAGGAAGAAACAATATTTACCAGCATGTATTGCTCTTTGGTCAGCGTCAAGGTTCTTGCGAGGTCTTTGTCGATCTTGACTTCCTCGAAGACAGCTTTGTATTGCTGTACAGCTAGGATACGCACCTCGTAGTGCATGTCCTTCACGAGCTTGTAGTAGGCTTTGTGAGCGTGCCTCTCGGCCCTCTCCTCGTATCCCTCGTCACATCTGTAGAAATCCTGCATATAAACATTATGTATGTAGTCATTATTTCAAGGATGTGATAGGAATGCGATGTATTGAGCAAGATAGTGCGGGGAAGGCTTACCCACAGCTCTTTCACAACCTGCTGCGCCTTGTTGTCGAATTTCCTGCCTTCCCAATCTCGTACATCGGGGGCAGAGGCGTAGTGCTCGAACGTGTAGGTCGGCTCCACCCCTCCTGCCAAGTCCACCAGGCTGGGGAAGTGTTCCCTACACAGAAGACCCAGGATTCCACCGGGAAGGCGTTTGTGATCACCTGCAGCCACAACCTTCCATCCCCTGTCCAAGTGATTAACGAAAAAATATTAGTTTGTATTTTGCCATGTTAAACATATCAAATGAAGTAGCGATAACATCTTAAGATACTTACCTTGGCCCATTGGGGCGAATCACCGGCCGTTTCGTGAAAGGTATAGGCTATTCCGGGAGGCGTGAAGGGCCTCGCAACCAGATCTTTGAAGCAGAGGAAGAGGAACCCCCCGCCGAGGGCTCCTCGTGCTCGCCCTCCTCCTCCTCGTGCTCGCCCTCCTCCTGCTGGGCCTGCTCCTTGTGCTCCTCGTGCTCGTGCTGCTCCTCCTCCACCTCCCCCTGAGGCGAGGGAGGTACAGGTGACGGCGGCCGAGTCGCTGCACGCGCCTGCCGACCCTGGCCTCTCGGCCGACCCCTGTGCCTCCGCGGCGGCTCCTCAGCTGCAGGAGCCTCCTCAGCTGTAGCGAACGCCGAGCTCTGGTAAAACGACCCGACGGACCTCATACCGCCCACCATCTTTTGTCAATCACCTACAATTAAAAAGAGTAAACCAATAAGCACATATAAACAGGACAACCTGAAAAAGAAATGCAAAATAAATGAAACATAATTAGAAAATGATAGTATTACTTGTATTAGAAATAGGCATCATGATCGGGATCAACCGGATCATAACTCTCATCATCACTATCACACATGTCGAAATAATCAACACTATCCGAAGGACCAATGTTGTCATCATCGGCATTGCCTATCGCACTTTTCGCTCAAGTAATTCTAAGTCTTGCACATTTTCCACCTCATCTCCATCGTCCTCTTCATCAACCCTTTCATTATCTACTTCCATTTCGATCGCACCGGTTAAGTCTATCTCAAAACTCCCTTCTAGCCCCTCCTCTTGATAGAACTCCCCGTCATATGTGTTTGGGTCTAAGTTGTAATCTTGATCATTTGGGAGAGGTAGTCTACCATGTGGCGATGTCTTACGCACAATATACCAACCCTTAAGACGATAAATGCGTTTGGGCACGCATATATGGCGGATAATAAACTTGCGTCACTTGTTGAGCAACAACATAGACATCTTCCCCTGGATAGACGGAATCCTGACGAATTTTGACCAGCCCAAGATTAGGGGTCCGTCCCGTTACTACAGGATCAAACCAATGACATTTGAATATGACAGGCTTAAGGGGTTTGGAACCACAAAATTTGACTTCGTAGATTTCTTCGATTCTCCCATAATAATCAGCCCCATCAGTGCTGGGCGTAAGAACTCTGGTATTTGTGGTTCTTTGATTGGGCCGACTTTCCTCATGTGCTGTCGTGTGAAAGCGATATCCATTCACGTCATAAGCGGCAAATGACCTGACCCTATCTGAAAGCCACTTTGGACACTGTGCTAACTCGGGATCCATAGACTCATCGGTTTGGCCCCGCAAGCTCAAGCGGGATATATCGTTAAACTAAGTACGAGCAACTTGTAATGTCAAACTAAAATACGAGCAAAGTTGGACAATACCTTACATGTAACCAAGAAATGAAATCGGGCATTCCATTTCCCGCACCCTGTTTAAGAAGGGTATCACATTCCTGCGGGGTAGGTTCCCTTGATAGATGCCAGTAGTGATCAAGAAATTCCCTATAACAATGAGAAACAAGAGAGTTGGATACCGAATAGTGACAACATATTTAACAAGTTCGTTGTGAACTTACTGCATATACGGCTCCACTTCGGGAAGGTTGGTCAACACATAGCGCATGATAGTGCGCCACTCTTCATGTCTCAATGTCTTGGGTTTCCAATCACTTGCACTTCCGAGCTGCCCTCGGAAAAGGCTGAGGTTCGATTCATTTTTGCCAGCATTGTAGCGAGGGGGTGGATTATGCACGCTGGGAAGGTTGTCACTATAGTAACTTGTTGTGAAGTTTGACACCTCCTCCAGAATGTATGCCTCTGCAACGGAAGCCTCAATTTTGCCTTTATTCTTACATTTACTTCGAACAACCTTTAGACATCTCTCGATTGGATAGCACCAACGGCCCTGCACGGGCCCCCCCATTCGTGCCTCATACGGGAGGTGCAAGATCAAATGCTGCATCGGAACAAAGAAGCCGGGTGGAAATATCTTCTCCAACTTACAGAGAAGCACCGGCGCCATTCTTTCCAAGTCCTCAACCACTTTTCGAGACAACTCCTTGGCACAAAGCTGGCGGAAGAAATAGCTCAACTCTGCCAGCACTAGCCAGACATGCTCAGGGACATAGCCACGAACCATCGCCAGAAGAAGCCACTCAATCCATATGTGGAAGTCATGGCTCTTCATCCCTTTGACTCGCAGAGTAGATAAGTTCACTCCCCTCCTCAGATTCGCTGCATACCCATCAGGGAACATCAACGTTTGCATCCATTCAAGTACTTGCCTTCTTTGGGGCCTGGTCAAGACGAAATCGGCCTTAGGCTTGCTCCATGTCTTGCCGCCTCTAGGAGGCTTCATTTCTTGCTTTGGTCTATCGCATAACGTTGCTAGGTCCACTCTAGCCTTAACGTTGTCCTTTGACTTTTCAGTGTCCATGAGTGTTCCCCAAAGTGCCTCGGCCACATTCTTTTCAGTGTGCATCACATCAATGTTATGTGGAAGAAGGAGGTCATCATAATAGGGGAGCCTCTCCAAGCCTGACTTATGAGTCCACATATGTTGACGACCATATCCCACAAAACCATCGCCTTGTGGGTTGACGACGAGAGCATCTATCTGAGCACGAACCTCGGCACCAGTCATGATCTGCGGTGCGGGGTCTGTCACTACCACACCTTTCGTAAAGTTCTTGATGTCTCGTCTGAATGCATGCTCAATAGGGAGGAACTGTCGATGCTTGTCGAACGAAGAATACTTGCCACCCTTCTTCAATCAAATGAACTGCATAGCTGTCTTGCATAATAGGCATGGGAACCTCCCATGAACACACCAAGCGTAGAATATCCCATACGCCAAGAAGTCGTGTAGGGAGTAGTGGTACCAGACATGCATTCTGAAGTTCCTCTTCGTAGCTCGGTCATATGTCAACACCCCTTCCTCCCAAGCACGGACCAGCTCATCAATCAGAGGCTCCATGAACACACCCATCTTACTCCCCGGGTGTCCAGGAATTATCAATGACAAGAATATATTCTGTCGTCGAAACACGACACCGGGGGGGAGATTGAGGGGGATAACGAAGATTGGCCAACAAGTGTATGGGGCAGCCATCAGTCCATAAGGATTGAACCCATCTGTTGCTAGCGCAACACGTACATTACGAGCCTCAAGAGCTTTCTCACGATGAATCCCATCAAAGTGGGTCCATGCTTCACCATTAGATGTATGTACCATCTTCTCAAGACTGTATCGAGTGCCATTTTTGTGCCACGTCATCTGTTTCGCGGTTTTCTCGGTCATGTATAGCCGTTGGATCCTCGGTAAGAATGGAAGGTACCGTAGGATCTTCACGGGGATCTCAAGCTGCCTCTTCTGACCATCACTGACTCTACCTCCGGTACCTAGAGGATTGACACTTTGGACAGTACTTTGCTTTCGTGTCCTTTCCTAAATAGGACGCACCCCTTCTGGACAAGCATGTATCTACTCATATGGCATCTTGAGTGCACGAAGGAGTTTCACGTGACTTCGTACATGCTCTTTGGCATAATGTGAGCTTACGGAAGCAAGTCGCTAATAATCGCCAACCTAGCATCGTAACAATCTCGACTCATGCTAAACCGAGCCTTTAAGGCCATTACCCGTCAATGGCATCCAGTTGAGAAACCTTTGTGTGGCCGTGAAGGGGTTTACGTGCGAAGACAACATGTCATAATACGCCTTTGCGGTTGCCTCGCTCCTCCTCCCCACCTTCTTCACCTACGTGTGCTTCGTGAAAGTCATTTAGCTAGTCACCTACCCCGGCATCAGCATCGAAATCTTCGACGCGTGCTCTCACGACCTCCTCTCTCATCCGATCGGCTTCACCGTGGTAGATCCACCGAGTATAATCTGCCGTGAATCCATTCTTGCAAAGATGAGTAGACATGACATCCTTTGGTTGCCGGGCCTTTGTTTGCACATCTCTTGCCACGGACACCAAATGGTCGGCGCTCCTGGAACTAGGGCAAATGCTCTATCTATGAAAGCCTCCGTCTTCTCAATCTATTCATCAGTCAAAGCACGCTGACTTGGGCGGCCCGTGTACATCCACTCACGGTCATCCATCCTCTGACATATATATATATATGTATATACCAGCGAGACATTAACAGTCAATTGCATGTACACGATGTTCCTACCATCTAATAGGTCGATAGGTCCTAATCCCACCCGAGGATGCGTAGGCTGGGGTTGTTCTCCATGGTCTACTCCGCTCCGAGACAAATTTGGTAGCACCACCCATTCTCCAAATACACGTCCCGGTAGGAAGATTGTGTATCCGGAAAACAACGGGGAGATCTTGTCGAAACTCTGCGCCGAACGGAGTAGACCACGAGACTAACCCCATCTACGTATCCTAGGGCTGTCCAAAAAACGTGGACAATTCGAAACAGATACGGTTATCGATATGCAAAGAGCTGCATATTTCCAACCGTATCTCTTTCGAACGGGAGACGCCTAACCGGGTTACATGCTCTACAAACATGCATGATATGGAAAAGAGGGGTGTTTTATGCCTCACCTCGCTGTCCCGCAAACAGGAGAAGCCTCAACCGCTACAAGGTCCACGGAACACCAACAAACAGCCAGAAGCCTCAGTCCTCCCTAAAAGAATAAGTCATTTCACACGAGTAAGTAATTACCTTTATATCACCATAAACAAAGTAAAAAGAAACAAGATCTGGACTTTTCATCGAATAGAAGCTAGCTAGCTAGGTTCCCAAAAACAGGACCTAAAAGCATCTCTACGTTTCAAGGCCTACTCCAGAAACCATGATCTGGACTTTTCAGCCTCCTGGTGTGATGTGAGTTTTTTTTATTTCTCGCCTAGGCCTATACATAGGGAGTCTAAATTTCTACTAAACTATTGGCAGATCGGTTTCTGAACTCTGAAAAATATTGTTTCTGTGAGACTAAGCTGACGTGACCTGTGAGCAATAGATTTTAGCAAATTGTTTGACAGAGGGGCTATGTACCAATATAATCTGCTACCCCAATCTAAGCTGATGTGACAGACGGGATGTGGTAGGGTGAGGTGTACAAGGGCAGGCTTCAGAAAATAATCTGCTACCGGAAGCAAGCAAACTGAATCGGTCTCATGTCTCAATTTCATTTGTTAGCTCGCGTATGCTGGGGGATGAGGCGCTCAGGGACTGGGAGCTTGCTCTTCGTCTCGCGCACACGCGGTGTTCGGAGAAATGCCCCGTATAGCAGAGTAGCTGGCATTCGGACTTTCCGTGAATTTTTCTCTATTTATCTGAGCCTTCAGATCCTGGTCATCCTATTCCAGCAACTGGATTGCTTCTGCTTGCTCGGCTGTTTTTGTAGATTGCTGATGCTCATGGATTCGGTCTTACTAGGGTAGGGTGCTACTGTCGGATACTACGTGCTAGCTATATTCTCTGTTTGGTAGCCACTGAAATGACTCAGCTTCTAGAGAATTACTTCAGTGAGCTAAATACTCTGTTCATTATTGCTTCCTGCAGATCTCAAGCAGCCGATTAGTTGGACTTTTTTTATATACTTATTACTACCTTGCAATCTAGTAAAGATGAATCGACACGCCGAGCTTCAAAAGCGGCAAAGTCAACAATCAATTACCACAGGTTTTCATTAGATGAGCACCACTTATTTGAGCCAGATGCTTTGATTACTAAGGAGCGAGATGCCAATCATCAATCAAGCCAAAGTTCTCAATCTTGCAGAACATATGCTTGCAGAAGATTGACCACTCCCAGTTTGTATCTGCATTGGCTGGAATCTGGAATCTTGTTGGCCAGCCTGAATCATCTGGCACAACTCAAAGATCTGAGATTCATGGGACTTCAGTAGGGAAGACCATGTGTGCTTTAGCAGGGATCAACAAGGAAATATACTGACACCTTGCTATGTGGAAAGCTCAAGTGGTCTGAGATCTCAAAACTGTTTGTCTACACCTAAAAAAATTTATGAGGATCTTATTTCGGTAAAGAAGATGTTGATGCTGACACCATTCAATAGCGTTATTGGTGCATCATCCACATGGAGGCATATGTCCGCAAATAAGGTTGTAGGTGCACATTATTTGCACTGTGGAAATATATACTCTATGCTAACTGAAAAGATTGGGACTTCTCAGAGTAGCAAAAGAAGCATGTGTGAGGAAACTTATGCTTGTTCCACCAATATGGACATTAGGGACGATAGCTATTTGAATCAAACAAGAAGCACGCCTGACGAGCTATTTACTATCTCAAATGAAGAAGCTAGCAGTACACATGATCGTGAAAGTTCTCAACACAATACTGAATGTAATCTAGAAATTTTCCAAGAAGAAAAATTTTTTTTAGCTTGCCCAGTGCACGAAATGGAAATTGGCAAAGACACGAGGATAATGCCAGGAAATCAGATTTTCAGTAAGGCATGCACAGATGTTCAGCTTGACAAAAAAAACTAAAACCAGTTCTTATTTGCTACCACATCCAATCCAGATGGCAGAGTATCTATATATTGCATAGTAATCACCATGCAATTTAGAACAAGGGTTGGCAAGCAAATGCAGAGAATACTGCTGGTAGGCTAAATAAGGCTGAACTAATCTGGACTAATGCTCCACCCAACGACAGTAATTTTCCTTTGCAGCTACTTTGTGGTATTTGTTGGAAAATGAATTTGGCATCCAAATACTCCAGCACATAAACATTTTAAGACTAGGAACAATGTGTTCTTCAAATCAACAACAAAATTATAGCTAGGGTCAGATGGCTGTGTTGATTGACCCCTCCCCTCCCCTCCCCCCAATCCTGCTGCTGCTTGCTTTATCAGCTTTATCAGCAACAGATGCATATGAATGCATGCATCGCGTATTATTCCCTATGCACTTATCTAATCGAAATCAAAATTTGCCACTTCTGAAACCGAAATCAAAACTGAAACGAGTCCCAAATCGGAAGCAACCGAGCAGGGCGACTTTGAGTTACCTGGGTCGCCGTAGAACAGCTGTCGTCGGAGAGGCGGCCGCGCTGTAGAAGCCGCCCAGGAGGTCGTCGGAGTGGCGTCGAGCAAGGGGCTCCCTACGGGCGGGCACCGAGGTGGCGTAGGGACTCGCTGGGGGCAGGCGGGTGGGGTCGTGCTCGCCTTTCGGTTTCACAAGGGGGGCAGGCGTGGGCAGCCGCTGGGCTGTGGGCATGGCGAACCGGCGGCGGGGTGGAGGTCGACACGGAGGCGGGCGGGGTGGGGAGGAGGGACCATGCGGAGTGGGGAGGGAGGGGGGCGGCGGAGGGGTTGCGGTGGAGGGTGTGCGGTCGGCGGCGCGTGGGGAGGGAGCTCGACGGCGGCGGGCGTGGGGAGCACGATGGAGTGGGCAGGGAGGAGGGCGCGTGGGGGGGAGCTCGACGGCGGCGCGAGGGGAGGGAGGTCGACGGCGGCGCGTGCGCGTGGAAATGAAATGAACAGAGCCGGCCAGCGGCCTAGTTATTTTGCGGCCTGTTTGCCGAGTGTCGGCCCGATACGACACTCGGCAACGTTTTTTAAAAATCCCATCAGTTTGCCGAGTGTCGGCCGATGGCGCACTCGGTAAACTACTTAAAAAAACCTAAACGCCTAGTTGCCGAGTGCCGTGACGATTGGGCACTCGGCAAACATTTTTTTTTAAAAAGTGCCCTCCTATTTTCTCTATTTTAAAAAATCCTTGTTCTCCCTTAACAAAAAATTTTAAAAAAAATTATTACATTTTTGCCGAGTGCCACCTATGCAGCACTCGGCAAACTTATTTCTATATTTCATGCTGCCCTTTTCTTTCCTCTACTTAATTACTTTCCTCTATTTCATGTTTCACTAATTTCATGAAATGAACTTGCATTACACTTTGTTAGGTGCACTTACAAATGTGAATTTCAAGCTTGTACAAAAATTGGACTATTATTTCATGTGTTTGTATATCACGCATCTAAAATTCAATAATTGCGATGAAAGAATTAAAATTATGAAATGGCTCCGAAAAATTGCCAAAAATTCACAAGAAGCGATTTTTGTTCTCTATTGTATATACAAAAAATTTTGAAGTGAAGCTCCAAATCGACATTCAAATTGTCTCCTCATCTTACCGGATCTTTCTTAAATCTCAGAAACTTTTTCGGAGATGATCCAATTTGTAAGCAGCGTACGTGTCAACTTTGCCGAAACACTCTCAATTTTTTACCATAGCCTCCACGTATGATATCATGACAACTCGACAAATTTCGTGATTTTCAGACTTCGTTTGCTTTTTATAGAATTTTTAGACTTTTCCGCCACGCGTTTCTGCTCATGTTTCGCGATCACAATGTTCGAAATTTCTGGTCTGGCCCTGGATACGGTCTCAAAACAGACTCAGTGACAAGCATATCATTTTTTTATTCACTTTTTTCGGATATTCGAAGCACTTGCAGTTCAAATAAAAAAAAATTACCGAAAATTCATTTGACTAAAATAAATTGACGAAATATAGTAAAATAACTCAGAAATGTACAAAACTTCAACACAGAGCAACAGGTATTGTAAGACAACAGTACAAAAAGTTTGGGAGATAAAATAAAAAAAAATTGTTTGCCGAGTGTCATATTCTGACACTCGGCATATAGTAGGATTTGCCGAGTGTTGTACTTTGACACTCGGCATATAGGTTGGTTTGCCGTGTGTTAACGGGTGGCACTCGGCAAAATGATAACGGAGGTGACGGTGTTATCCCGGACATGAAGTTGCCGTGTGTCTTTTATTTGCCGAGTGTGAGCACTCGGCGTAAATTGTTATGCCGTGAGTTTTAGTTTTGCCGAGCGTCGTCTTTGGGACACTCGGCAAACACCATGTTTGCCGAGTGCCCGAAATCTTGCCCACGGCAAAGGTTGGGACACTCGGCAAATTAGGTGTTTCTGGTAGTGGTTATAGATCTCAATAGGATCTACAAAGTTGATTATTTTTTTATTTGAAATCATTTGTGGTCCCAAAAGTATGTTTCAAGTTCTTATATTTTAAAATTATTTTTTTTGGAAAAAAATATCCAAACAAACTTTGTAGTTCATGACCTTTTCATTTGAATTTGTTTAAATTTTCTTTACAATACCAGCTGCAACTAGTTGCAACCAGCTTGACAAGGAGAAATTTTGTTTTCAAATGATACCATGGTACCTCGGATGGAAACTAGAAGCAAAGTTCTACATCCTGATGAAATTTATAACTTTGTAGTCCATGACTTTTTCATTTAAAATCATTTATGATCCCAAAATTTTATTTGAAGTTTTCATATTGTAAATTCATTTTTTTTCAAAAATGTCCAAACAAACTCGAATGGAGAAAGGGCTAAAACCAAAGTTGTAGATTTCGAAGAGCTCTGCAATTAGTTGATGATTTTTTCATATAAAATCATTAGCGGCCCTAAATTTATGTTTGAAGTTCTCATAATTTTAAATTCAAAATTTTCAAAAGGCATCGGGTGGAAAAACAACCAAAATTAATGTTGTCGATCTCAACAAGATCTAAAACTTTTTAGTTGATTTTTTTCATTTGAATTTGTTGAGGGGGCTCAAATATTCATTACAATATTTACTAGAGTGAACACAAAAGGAATGTATATACTACTTAAAGACAATTGAGTGTGAGGTGCATTGGTAGTAATGCGTGAGGACTGAGGTTCTGAGTTGGACTCCTAGATAGTAACCGGGCTTTCGACGGTGATGATGGGTTAGGTAGTAGTGTCTCCACACATCTTTGATATGTTAGCCTAAGCAGCAAATACTATCTAGTTACTCATGTTACAGATTGGTGTGAACAAACCTTTGTCACTGATGTTTGGTTGAGATAACATGGAAGCGTGCAACAAATGTGAAACGCATGAAAAAAAAGAAAACCTGTATTTATTTGATAAGTGTTCACGGACCTGAAAAAAAAAATGAACTGTAGCGGAATCCTGACTCGAGTCCGGTCTCCTCCATGCGCCCTGCCCTGCCCCATCACTCGATCTTCTCTCGTCTATCATCTCGTCTTTGATCCTCTAGTTTTGTCTCCCCCTCTTGTCCCCACCTCTCACCACCATATGCCACGAGCAGCGCCCTAGATCCGGTCTCCCCACCGCCCCCATCCCGCTGGTTACATTCACTACCCCAACCATTGTCCTCCTCCTTTGCTAGTACTGCTCCTTTTCCTACTCCGCTAGCAAATCCATAGCGACGTCGAGCAGGGTAGAGACCAAAGAGGAGGCAATGTCCACTTATCTATGTGGGTACAGATGAGTACTGATTTGTGCGCATGCCAGCGACTGTATTTTTCCTCGATGGTCATGACATCCATAAATCTATGTTTGATATCGCCTCCTCCTACTGCAAGTAAGCGACACCATGCACTCTTCCCACCTCTCTCGTCATCATTCACACACTAGTACAAAAAGTGGCTATAGTCCTGGATGAGAAAGAGATTTAGTCCTAGTTTTCTAGCCGGGACTAGGGGATCCAGAATTAAAGGGTATGGTCCTTTAGGGTCTGCGGGACTAAAAAAATAATTGGCACAAGCTACCTTGTGGTTCGTGGGACTCGAACTAAAGACTTCATGAATTGCCTTGCGCATAGCTTTCCACCGCACCTTCATAGCACATGCGACTTTGGATGTGATGCTTTCCTTTTGAACTAACCTGTAGATGACCCTTTAGTCCGGGTTGGTATTACCAACGGGGACTAAAGCGTCTACATTAGTCCTGGTTGGTAATGCCTCAAGGCTCTTCAGTCCGGGTTGGCAACACCAACCGTGGCTAATGTATACCCTTTAGTCTAGGTTGTTGTCGGTGTTTCGAACAAACACCGGCTACTGAATTTATAATTGTTGCGCGTTAGGCTCGGATGGTGTATTAAAGGACACAAGGTTTATACTGGTTCGGGCTGAATGTCCCTATGTCCAGTTTGCTGTTGCTCGTGTTATTAGTACCAAAAAAGGTTCGTAGTAGGGGGTACAAATGGTCGAGAGAGGGACAGGTCCCAAGTCTCTGATGGAAAGGTCGAAAGGACGCCTAGAGCTCGGTTGCTGCTTGACTGTGAGTTGTGTGTGGAATTGATCCGTCGTCTTCTGCATGAAAATCGATCCGTCGGTCCTCCCTTAGTGGGGTGCCCTGCCCTCTCTTTTATAGACCAAGGGGGGAGCAGGGGTTACAGATGGGAGAAAGAGGAAAAACCAAAAGTAGAGAAGGTCCTTCGGGGGAGCCAGGTCTTCCTTTGCCCCTGTGCCTGCCCTGCTAACTTGGCAGACCGTGTCAGGGATGGCGTGTTCGTAGATCCTTATAGGGCCGTGTCCTGGCCTCTTTCAGCAAGTGTGTGCGTCCCATCCTACACCGGCGGACGGTGCGGCGTGCCAGAGAGCCGAGCTGTGACCCTTCGGGGAGTAGACGGGGAAATGACCATACATCCGTCACTGTAGATGATGTGAGTTCTATCTTGGATCATAGTGGTTGTCGTAAGCTAGCGTTGGTATACGCGTCTAAGGGATGATGGTGGCGCCTACAACACTGTAGGACGAAAGTCGGCACCTACAACACTATTCGGGCATTGTTAGGTTGGAAAGGGCTTAAAGCGCCCGTCCCATAATATCCTTATGGTACCGTCCTGTAGGCGTGCAGGGCATGGTCCTTGGTACTGCGGTTGACTCGAATGTCCTGTCGTACCCTGTGCTTGTCATTTTATGAAGGAACAGGGTGCAGTTCCTCGAGCGAGGCAGAGTTTGCCCTCAACCGTCGGGCGAGGCGGAGCTGTCCCTCAGACATCGGGGGAAGCGGAGCCCATCCTCAGACATCGTGTAGGGCGGAGCCCACCCTCAGCCGTCAGGCGAGGCGGAGCCTGCCCTCAACCATCGGGCGAGGCGGAGCCAGCCCTCAGACGTCGGACGAGGCGGAGCCAGCCCTTAGCTGTCGGGCCAGGTGGAGTCTAGCCCTCGGGGGTCGGGTGAGGCAGAGCCTACCCTTAGCTGTCGGGTGAGGCGAAGCCTGCCCTCAGCCATCGGGCGAGGTGGAGCCAGCCCTCAGACATCGGACGAGGCGGAGCCAGCCCTTAGCCGTTGGGCGAGGCGGAGTCTAGCCCTCGGGGGTCGGGCGAGGCGGAACCAATCTTCCGTTGTTCGGGCAAGAAACATAGTAGCGTTCTTGTCTGACCGGAAGCGTCAACGTTCGATGGTCATTAGTTCCACCTCATTGGGTACCCCGGTATTAGGTCTCCGACAGTAGCCCCCGGGTGATTCGGACAGAATCGCCCGGGGGGTGATTCGATTGCTAGAGGGTGCGCGCGAGCACACCCGACGGGTGTAGCCCCGAGCCCCCGGGTGATTCGGGCAGAATCACCCGGGGGTTATTTCGATTTGCCAGAGGGTGCGCGCGAGCGCACCCATCGGGTGTAGTTTTGAGAGCCCCCGGGTGATTCGGATAGAATCGCCCGGGGGTAATTTCGGACCCTTTGCGGGTATGGCTGTGAGATTTGGTTTTTGTCAATCTAGACAGTTTAAACGAAACCCTGGTATCCCATTCGTGGGGATTCATCCAGGGTTAGCCTGGTTGGGACTTGATTTGTGGATCGAGGCTCTCTCGAGGCTTGTGTTCCTAAGTTCTGGCCGCTCGTGGGCCCATCCCTCGTCGGGGCGGCCGTTGAGACTGTTGGGCTAGCCCTTGAACTCCTGGTCCTAGGCGGGCCGGAGAAAAAGCTTTTTTGACCCATTTCCCCTCTATGGGAAGAGAGTCCTTGTCTGCTTGGGGAAGGCGAACCATCCGGCGTGATTTCGGTGAGAAAGGATAGGGATCGCGGGCGCGTATCCCATGATGTGACGCGGCGGTGTGTCGTGGCAGGCTCAGAGACCTAGGCGGGTGGTTTCCCTTCTCGCATCCATCGCCCCTATAAAACCGAGGGGTCCGCCCCTAGGGTTCCATACTTGGCCTCTTCGCCTTCGCATCGACAACCTCCGCCGCCAATCACCTGAGCTCCCCACACTCACATCGTAGCCACGATCAAGCTTGCATCCACATCGCAGCTGTTGTTAAATCGCATCCACTCCCTCCCAATCATTTCAATGGAGCCATGGTGCAGATCCAACATCACCCCTCAGTGCTTGGAGGGCCTCGTTCACCGTGGCCTCCTTCGCCTGCTGACCACCGCCGAAGAGTGGCGGCTACCCGGTAATGAGGATGAGCCGTCGCCGCCCAAAGGGTATGTCGTGTCCTTCGTTCACTTCCATGAGCGGGGATTCGCCATACTTGCCCACAAGTGCCTTCGGAGGCTATTGGATTACTACCAGGTGGAGCTACAGCACCTGACTCCCAATGGGGTCCAGCACATTGAGGGGTTCCTGGGGATTAATCCCCACTTCGACCTGTGGTGGTATCTCTTCGCCGTCAACTTGTCGAAGAAGCGGGTTGGGAAGCAGGAGCTGAGCATGCTGATCGAATGCGCAAGCATTCATCTCCGCAACAACCGGGTGAGCGAATACCCATCGATGCGTCTGTCGACCTCCAAAAAGGGGTGGCATTCGCATTGGTTTTATGTGAAGGACGATGTTGCCGCCCCCTTGCCAATGTTCTCCGGGCGCATCATCGAAGAGGTCCTGGGGCCGTGGAAGTGGGGTGTCCCGGACAAAGACAAGAAGAGGATGAAGGACCATCTCGTCGCCCTCCAAATTCTAAAGGAGAGGGGCATGAAGGGATCGGGGATCATTGGCGCCTATCATACACGGAGGGTGGCGCCGCTGATGAGCCGCGCGCTTCCCCTGTACCTGATGGCGCCCGGGGCATCGCTCGAAGGGACGGTGCTCATCGATGAAGCGCTCCCCCCCACCGAAGTGGCACAGCGCATCAAGGAGGCGATGGAGCCTTCGAAGGACAACACCGGCGTTGTCCTTGATTTCGTGTATCTAGTGCGAGGGCATCCCCCAATGTGGCCGGAATCGGGGTTCATCGATTTCGTAAGTTCTCTTTTCCTGTGCCTCCTTTTCACTTGAATTTCTGACCCCTTGATGCTGACCTCGGGATAGCGGGATCAGCTGAAGGGACTCATCCTCGGGGATAACCCGGCTCCGCTACCGAAGGACTAGATCCTGGCGACAGCGAATCGCACCATGGCCGAGTGGGATAGGAGGACGAGGGAGCTCAAGAAGAAGAAGGTGCTAAGGAAGCAGCAAGCACGGGATCAAGGAGAGGAGATAGGCAGTGACGACAACGACAATGATGAGGAGTTTGACGAGGTAGTAGCCGATGTGGATTGGGATGTCCTACAAGGCGAGGATTCGCTGACAGGCACCCCATTGTCCACGCAGGGACCCTTCCTGTTCCACGCGGGGGGAAGTGAGTCCGTCGGACCGGGGGAGACGGGCCAAATCATCGGCCCGTCCTCGGGACCGGTGGGAGCCGGTGGATCCGCCGCCACACCCAGGGTGCTGGTGGTGGATCGGTGGATGGGGGGAGGTGGATTTGCCGCCGTGCCCGAGGTGCTGATGGAGGGGGGCAGCTCCGCTACCATGCCCCACGAGCCAATGGGGAAGGGTGGATCTACCGCCGTGCCCGAGGTATCGACAGAGGGGGTGGCTCTGCCGCCGCGCCCTCAGAGACAAGGGAGGCGAGACCCTCTGCCCAGGAGCAGGGGGCAGGCTCGAAGCGGCCCCGCCCGGACGAGTTGGAGCAGGAATCTGGGGGTTCATCCCCAAAACGTTCCTACCACCCAACAACACCAGAGTAAGTCACCGATTCCTCTGTTTTTCGCGTTCCTCTGTTTTTCAGTGTGACGTATGCCTTTTAACTTTTGCAGACTTTTGCAACGGGGTCGTTCTTTGGTGTTGGCGCCCAAGAAGAGTGTTGCTCTTCAGGCGGAACGGGTGCCGTCGCCCGACATCGCTCCTGTTTCGAGCTAGAGTGGAGCCGATGTTGCGGTCTCGTCGGCCGGTCATGTGCCGCCAGCGGTGGCGTTCGTGCCCTTGATGGGTCAAGCAGGCATTGGGGCTGAAGAGGCGCCCTCGGGGGTCGCTGAGCAGACGAGGGCGGAGATGACTTCGCTGCCTATGTTGGAGTGGATGGAGCCGCCGCCTGCACTTGTGTCATCCTCTGTGGTGGGCGTGGCGCCGCAAGGTGAGGCCCCGACATCGCAAGCGGGGGTGGCCACGACTGCTTCAAGCCAGGAGCAGCCGAAAGCAGCCACGGTGGTGTCCAAGGCAGCAGCGCTAGTGGAGGTGGCCTCTACCATGCCAAGCTAGGAGCAGCCGCACGCAACCATGGTGGTGTCTAAGGCGGCGATGCAATCCGCATCTCCGGCGGCCCAGGCGACGGCGCCCAAGGCGGGCCGGTCGGAGGGGGACACGACCGGTGGGCCCTCGGGTGCCATGGCGGTGGTGGAGAGGACCAGTGGGAGGTCCCCCTCGGCCCTGGTGTTAGGGGGCAGCCGCTCGCCCGCGCGGGGTGAGCAGCCGCTCTAGTGGATGGATCCCAAAGACCCAACGTCGACTCTCTTCTCGCTCGACGACGCTACCGAGAGCATAGAGCAGGGTAGTCTTGACGAAGGGATCTCGGCGATGATGGATGTCCTGGATCAGGACAGGGTCATCCTGCGTGACGTCATCATTCCCAATGGCCGGGTATCCACTTGATCTTTCCTTTTGCTTTCTTCTTTCTTCATATATTTTTGTATTTTTGACTCTGGTCTTCTTTTCAGTCCCTCATTACTCATAGCCGAGAGAAATCCCGGTTCCTCCACGAGCAGAAGGTGTAATAGGACCACCTCACCAAGGAGGCCCGGCTGCGTGGAGATTTGAGCGCCTAGCTTGCCGCCGCCCAGCGGTGGTGTTGACACCAAAATTTGGTAATTGGGAAGAAAGCGGCTGGTAACGTAAAAAGAAGAAAATCTCCGATAATGACCATGACTCGAAAGCCGATGAGATATATACGATGGAGTCGTTCATGCTCAGAAATTAATGGGGAGCAGCAAAAGGTCAAACAGCTGGCAGTTCTGATGTGCCTACCATCTTGTTTGTTACATATACGTGATGCATTATTGGGCAACCGGCAAGGTAAATGGAAAAGGATGAGAGGCCAAGTGCTATACGAGCTATGCTTGACATGGATGCCAGCAAGATTAAGATCAGTTAACGAGGAAGGGATATTTTAATATTTGTTTGGCCGGGCTGCATAAGGAAATAAATCAAATATATCTTTGGATGGAGATGTGAAGCTTCTTGATTAAAGAAAGAGTCCATGCATGAAGGAAATAATACGATCCCTGGTTGCCGACGTAGTGATTAGTGAAGATGCAAGCCAATAAAGATGCGTCCAAGCAAATATATACGTACATGTTACCAGGCCACTGTGGGGAAGATTTCCAAGATCGGCTAGTCAAGGTGGGCCCGCATGTGGGAAGAAGGACATTCGGCAAACAAAACGAGCGGTCGGCTAAATGCTTGTGCGGTCGGTTACTTCAGAAGGTGGTGACTCCATTCGGGAAAGCAGAAGATGGCAAGCAAAGCCGATCGAAAAGATGAAAGTTGTAATAATAAAGGACTCTGAGAGTTTGGGGCAAGGAATCGTAGTTTCCAAGTTTGTTTAAGAGTTCCTTTGTAAATCGTAGTCTTTTAGGACTCGTGTTTCGTCTAGGGTATAAATATTGACCCTCGACCATTGTAATAGGCGTTCACAACCAAATCAATACAACCGGCCCCGTGCCAACTTTCGAGTCCTTTTGTCGTGTCGTCGAGTTCTTCGAGAGGAGTCATCGATCCGTCGACCTCCGTAAGTTCCGACAACCTTGTTATCATGTTTAGTATCATGCGGTGGATTTAGACGTGATGCAAGTAGTCTTGTTTGTTTTCAATGATCGTCTGGGCGGATCTTTGCTTGACAATCAAGAAGTCTTTGCTTATACTTTGTTTATGAGTAGATACCGTGCGCGGCGCGTTTGCTCAATATGCTTAGTGGAAGCAAGATGGTTATCGGCTCTATTAGATTACGGCAAAATCTAAATAGATTCATCAAGTTATCCTGTGTTGCATGTTTTAAATATTTTATATATTTGTAGCACACTTTTGCCCAATCTAGATTGATATTGTTCGGCCCTCTTCTATGGTTTTATTCGAGCTTCAATGATCATTACTTTCATAATACCTTTGCAAATAGATAACATGCTCGTAATGGCTGAATTATTTTAATCTAGATTGTCACATGTTGTGGGTTCATGTATGTTAATCACGTTTAAGTTTTTGACGAAACTAGGTGTCGTGCGGCAGACGCAGGTTTTAGATTGGCTTAATCGTGTTTATCTACACGTTCCTTCTTCATGGACCCCAACTCGGCTGGATTGCTGAGCTTGGATATGCATTAACGCATAATCAATTTCACTTGTTCAAACATGTCTTCCCATGCATATGCATTCGGCAATCAGATCTTTACGTATGTCCATCCTACGATTAGCCAAATGATTTATAAACTTGTTGGCAGACAGCTTCCTATAGCTGTATGTCGTTGTAAGTGGCTTCAGGGCCGTATATACGGAATCTATCTGTCTCACCCGACATGTTCGGTTTGACATTTAACTGTTTTTATCCCTTGTCGGTTTCTTTCAGTCAAATCGACCGGCACGTTCGGATCACGAAGCACCCGGCACCCGATTGAAGCTACGCTTTTTCGGCTTCTTGTGTGCGCACACGGTCGTCACATTTTGTGTCAACACACTTTTGGCACGCCCATGGGACACCACAATCGTCATGGCGGTTTACAACAACAACGACATCCTTATGATACATTATGAATATCTACCTGATGGAAAAAAGACCATCATCAGCCCTTAGATTTTGAAGCATGAAGCTGTCAGTTTGCAAGACTTGAATGGTTGCCCTGCATGTTGGTGCTGTCGCAGGCTGGCAGAAATATTTTATCCTATATATTAGCAGGACTACAGATGTCATCAATCCGCTGCTATCCTCATCGGCCCAAGAAACAGTTAGTTTACCAGAATCAAGTGTTTGGGCCGATGATGCCGATGATAGCCGATTGGCAAGGATTGTTAAAAACCTATGAAGTCCGCAAGATTTACGTCAGGGACAGCAATACATGAGGGCGTTGATCAGCAAACATATTAAAATTGGCCGATGGAGATATTTTACTGTCAGATTTGTAAGCAGCCAATACGTTCGAAAGGTTGTTTTCATTAACTGGAGTATTGGTGTATACTATCAGCTGTTGAAGAGCCGATTGATGGACTATCGGCTATCACAGGGGCGACTCTCTGTGACTCTGATATATTGCCCAGAGGTTTTATAGAGGTGGCTGATTGGATTGTATGATGGCAGCGCATGCCAAGCCCCACCCATGATATGTATTGAAAAGTGCTCGAGCTATATTTAAATAGCATTGATCTGATGGATTGTTGGGACGTCGGCTTTGGATGCAGAAATAGCCGATGGTGAACCTTGTGTGTGTAATGTGCCATTTGTCTGCTACCTTCAGACCACGTGTTGCTATTGTGGAAGTCTTGAGGAGAAAATTCAGGATGTGCGGCTGGAGATAAGCTACAAATTTATATACATATTACACGACCATCTAATCTACATCAAGTACAAGGTGGAAGATATAGCAGCACCAGCAGACGTGCATATAGACGACATGCAAGTAAGCATCAGCCGCTAGGAAGAGATCAGATTTATAAAATATTATTTGATGGGCTATGCAAAGAAATTAAATGACATGTTAGAAAAAGGGAAAGTTACGTAATTTGGACTCTACAGTAGCCGGTAAGAAAAGGAAAGCATATACACGTATACGAGATCTGTTCGGATAGCAGCTCTCTTACTTCTGACGGCTCCAAGTCCAGATGTATAAGAAGTCGGCTATAGAAGAACTTTGGGAATATTCCAAACTGAGAGCCGAGATCAGGTTCGGGAGTCTAGTGCCAGATTTACAAGTCCGGCGGTTCGTCATGATGATCGCTAGCAAGGAAGAGAGATTTCAATAGCCGATGAAGCAATGGATAACACAATCGGTTGATTATTTTAATACTCCCACGGAAGGAGTATATTGAAAGCCTCCATCCATCAACTCCTCTTGAGTGACTGTCATGCGGTGATGAATGAAAATACCAATGAGTAGTAATAAAGAATTATCTGAAATGACTCAAGTTGAAGGAAGCCGATGTTCATGCTATCGGCTAGTTACATGCAAATGCTTAATAGCGAGAAAGAAGACCTACCCACTAATCAACAGCTACGCATTGCGGTGTTTCATCTTGGCGGTCCCCGAGCAAGTAGAGCGCCCAATGATGCCATGTTAATTGTCGACTTCCTGCCGCGGTTAGGTTCGTTCCGCCGTGGCACAAACAACAAATAGATCGTCTAGCGCGCTCTCCACCGGGCGTGAACATGAAGATGATCATCGGCAATCAGCTAGCTATCGACAAGGAGACGGTGCGATGCCTTAATATGTACCTGTCCACTACCCCGCAAGACTACAACAAGACCCGGCGATGGGCGATCGATCGACAAGCTTCACTAGCACTTTTCAAATGGGCGAATAGGATTAAGGTGAATGGATCCGCCGGATATTTCGGAGCACAAGTACAAAATCGTGAAGCGACTACGATTAGAAACACATCTGCGATGTGATCGACGACGGGTGAATGACGTGCGGTAAAATCGATATCGTGGTGGATGACGCGACGACGCGCACGTTGGACATCATACTAACGGAGCTCGGGCTGAAGCGTGACCATGAGCACCGTGTTCACCAACTACACCGACTACGGCAAGGGTGAGCAAAGAGCCGATGGACCAATGGAATATTAGCCGAGAGCAGACTACAAAGGAACATCTTCAAGAAAGGAGTCCGTTGAAGGAATCGGCTGTTCAAGAAAAGAATCGGCTCGACACAATACTTTTGCACGTACATATATCTCGGAACTTTTGGGTGGATCCGATCTGAGTCACCGATAACACCATCGATGATGACCAAAGCCAGCCCGATCTTCTATGGACCTATGATGAAGCAGCGCCGAACAGTGGTTATGTGTGCATGATCCGGAAAGGTGAATTTGGCAATTAAAGATCAAGGGCGGTGAAGGCGATGAGGTATATCTATCGGCTACACACTATTCAAATGAATTCGGTGCCAAATTAATTATGAAGAAGGCTGAATGAGCGAAGAGATTTGTTGCAAGTTTATCATCAGAACCAATATTCTACATGTCACATATGTGTGCATGTGTTCGAGCTAGTAGCCTAGACGGTGATTATTCTGCCTTCTGTTTTCACATTGGAAAGTTTAGGATCGATGTATGGTTTGGAAAGTAGCAATCATATTGGAGATTGGCAGCTATTAGAATATTTAGGAAGCTTGCACGCCAGTAGAAAAGATGAGAGATACATGGCCGGATTGATATCAGACTAAGACAGGACTTCATGAAGGGAACAGCTGTCTCGTAAATCCTTGCATCGGCTATTTCCTCTTCTATGTCGGATAGCTAAGCTAATGTGATTCTACAACCAACAAGTCAGTTGCTGATTCAAGCCCTCTCAACTAGACGACTGTATCGGCTACGCATTCTTTAATTAATTATTGACATTTCAATGACTGATTGGACAACCTCGAAACCAATGAAGGAGATATTCTGCACACTGAGTTCAATGCCAATTCAAATCCTGGGTTCATTCGGCAAGCACTTACTTCAGCGGTAATTAGATTGGTTCGGCTGTATACCCAGGCCGTCACCAACGATATTATCACATTGCCTTTCACGGAAGCAAGCCAAAGTTAACAGGATTAATCTGTTATTCGGGAAGAGTATCGGCATTCAGATTAAAAGAGGTTGACCGATTAAATATTGAGCCAATGGAGTTATTTAAAGAAAGCCGATTAACTTTAGTATTAATCATGGCTATTATATTATAATAATTGGAAAAATAATGTTCAAGCATAAAGGTTGAAGGCCTGATCGAATATATGATGTTTGGGGTTATTGATGCCTGGCTTCTCCGTTGCTTATTAATCATGTCTAGGTGGAAAAAGCAGCAACACTGCAGTAGCATATAAAGATTCTAGATGCAGCAGCCGATAAGTGTACTGGTAAAAGTATCATTATGAATCCCATGTGAAGGCATTTATTGGCTTAAAATGGAGGAGCGTACATGCAGATATGAGGTACATGCCCTTCTGTGCTTGGCTCGCATATTATTCTTTAGTCCTTGCTTTTCCTATCACTTGTGAACAATCTATCATAGGGTAAGCATGCTATCTAAGTAGTTGATGAATGAGATATGGTATGATGAAAGAAACCTTGCTTCTTTTTGCAAAGTACTTGGGAAATTTTCTTACAAAAATTCAAAATCAATAGCTTGTCTCCTCAATGATGTTGAATTTCCTACCAGAGCCATATATTAGTCTCATTAAAAACCTTTTACATTAGCTGCTTGCTCTTTGTTGAGTTTGGTCAAGTCTTGTTGACCCTTGATGGGAGATTTATCATGCTCCCAAGATCAAAATCACGTACACGCCACATATGTGTGCTGCTTCTATACTGGAAGTACGCAAAAACATGTTTTCATCCACTCAAAGTGTTCTGCTCCTACACTGGGGGAAGACAAAAATATATTTGCTAGATTTTATCATAATAAATGCTCCTAGTTCTTGATAATATTTCTCTCAAAAGTTGTTGTAAAAAGAGACATGGGTTATGCAAAATATAAAAGATAGACACAAAAGAGGTCCAAAGTAAAAAGGAGAAAAAGGAAAAAGAAATGATAATAAAGATAACCCATGTTCTCGCAAAAATATTCCACAAGAGAGAAATATATTTCAGAGAGCATAGTAGAATTAGGTTAGCCACCAAATATTCCACACACATGCACATCTTGATCTAAGAGTATGACACTTCTCTCCTGGGATCCGAGATTTGACCTTACAATATATGCAAGGTAAGTAGGCTACATATTTTTATCCCTACTGAACTCCACATAGGCTTTTTAGAAGCGAATAAAGAGAGACAAAGCAATGCTTTGATAAGGAACAATGCACATTGAAAGCGATCTGAGAGAATCATTTGGGGAGCAAAGCTATGTTTTGATTTTTTTAAAAATCTTTCAAAAAAAAAAAAAAACCAAGTTTTCTCGAAAGGGGAGAAGTGAGGATGATCGGATTCTAATCCGTTCTATTCTTCAACCACCCAAGATGGTGTGATAGACACTTGAGAGTTCACATGTGTGGGTGAGGCTTGGAATAAGGTAATACTGTTGCTAGTGAATTCTTCACTCTTTACCAAAGATTTGAGAGCCGATTATAGTTATAAACTCAAAGGCCACCTCTTAATCGGCTAAATCAGATGAACAGTCATACCAAGCAAATCATCAAGGCCAAGTATTGCAATCGGATGTCATTTGACTCACGAAAGAAGACCATCGGTTGAAATAGTTCAAGCATGAAAATTCATACTCCGAACTAGGGGGCCTGTGTTGACACCAAAATTTGGTAATTGGGAAGAAAGCGGTACGGTAACGTAAAAGAAGAAAATCTCCGATAATGACCATGACTCGAAAGCCGATGAGATATATACGATGGAGTCGTTCATGCTCAGAAATTAATGGGGAGCAGCAAAAGGTCAAACAATGGCGATTCTGATGTGCCTACCATCTTGTTTGTTACATATCGTGATGCATTATTGGGCAACCGCAAGGTAAATGGAAAAGGATGAGAGGCCAAGTGCTATCTGAGCTATGCTTGACATGGATGCCAAAGCAAGATTAAGATCGATTAACGAGGAAGGGATATTTTAATATTTGTTTGGCGGGCTGCATAAGGAAATAAATCAAATATATCTTTGGATGGAGATGTGAAGCTTCTTGATTAAAGAAAGAGTCCATGCATGAAGGAAATAATACGATCCACAGTTTGCCGACGTAGTGATTAGTGAAGATGCAAGCCAATAAAGATGCGTCCAAGCAAATATATACGTACATGTTACCGAGCCCTTTGTGGGAAATTTCCAAGATCGGCTAGTCAAGGTGGGCCCGCATGTGGGAAGAAGGACATTCGGCAAACAAAACGAAAGCGGTCGGCTAAATGCTTGTGCGGTCGGTTACTTGAAAGGTGGTGACTCCATTCGGGAAAGCGAAAGATGGCAAGCAAAGCCGATCGAAAAGATGAAAGTTGTAATAATAAAGGACTCTGAGAGTTTGGGGCAAGGAATCGTAGTTTCCAAGTTTGTTTAAGAGTTCCTTTGTAAATCGTAGTCTTTTAGGACTCGTGTTTCGTCTAGGGTATAAATATTGACCCTCGACCATTGTAATAGGCGTTCACAACCAAATCAATACAACCGGCCCCGTGCCAACTTTCGAGTCCTTTTGTCGTGTCGTCGAGTTCTTCGAGAGGAGTCATCGATCCGTCGACCTCCGTAAGTTCCGACAACCTTGTTATCATGTTTAGTATCATGCGGTGGATTTAGACGTGATGCAAGTAGTCTTGTTTGTTTTCAATGATCGTGCGGCGGATCTTTGCTTGACAATCAAGAAGTCTTTGCTTATACTTTGTTTATGAGTAGATACCGTGCGGCAGGCGTTTGCTCAATATGCTTAGTGGAAGCAAGACAGTTATCGGCTCTATTAGATTACGGCAAAATCTAAATAGATTCATCAAGTTATCCTGTGTTGCATGTTTTAAATATTTTATATATTTGTAGCACACTTTTGCCCAATCTAGATTGATATTGTTCGGCCCTCTTCTATGGTTTTATTCGAGCTTCAATGATCATTACTTTCATAATACCTTTGCAAATAGATAACATGCTCGTAATGGCTGAATTATTTTAATCTAGATTGTCACATGTTGTGGGTTCATGTATGTTAATCACGTTTAAGTTTTTGACGAAACTAGGTGTCGTCTGTGCGGCATTTGTGTTTTAGATTGGCTTAATCGTGTTTATCTACACGTTCCTTCTTCATGGACCCCAACTCGGCCGGATTCTTTGAGCTTGGATATGCATTAACGCATAATCAATTTCACTTGTTCAAACATGTCTTCCATGCATATGCATTCGGCAATCGAGATCTTTACGTATGTCCATCCTACGATTAGCCGAATGATTTATAAACTTGTTGGCGACATGCCTTCCTATAGTCGTATGTCGTTGTAAGTAACTTCGTGGGGCGTATATACGAACTATGCTCGGTCACCCGACATGTTCCGGTTTGACATTTAACTGTTTTATCCCTTGTCGGGCTTCTTTGAGTCAAAGCCGACCGCACGTTCGGATCACGAAGCACCCGGGCACCCGATTGAAGCTACGCTTTTCGGCTTGCTGTGTGTGCGGCACAGTGCGTCACATTTTGTGTCAATAGGTGGGAAGCCGAGGTGCGTCGGGACGTGGAGGAGGTCTATGGGATGTTCCAGGATCTATCGGCGAGGGTTCAGCAGGACGAGGAGGCGGCCGCCCGGATCCAAAACGAGCGGGACGAGCTGTTCTAGAAGGATGCCGAGGCTAGCCAGCGGGCCATCGAACTCCTGGATGAGCTGGAGATGGATCAGAATCTCAAGCTGGAGATCGAGTATAGGTCCGTGGCACTACAGCAGAGGCCGAATTAGGATGCCGAGGTGATTGCCTGGCTGCGTGGGGAGCAAGACGAGCTGCGCCAGACTGCGTAAAGGCTCTGCTCAGAGCGCGGCATGGTCTGCGAGGAGCATGACCGGGCCATCCAAGAGCGCGACGAGGCACGTCAGGCGGTCAGCTCCATCCGGGCGGATCTTGGAGCCGCGGTGACCCGAAGGCTGGAGGCTGAGAGCATTTTTGCCGAGCTAGGCACGGAGCTTGCCAAGGTGCGGGGGACTCTTCAGGCCGAGAGTGATGAGCATGATCTTCTATGCGCCACCGTCAGGGCGGTCTTCGATGACCAGGGGGTGGCACGGCCGGAGGAAACCAGCTCTCTTGCGGCCCGTGCCATGGATATCATGGTGTGGGTGGGTCAGCTTGAGGAGAATGCCTTTCATGCCGGGATCACCCAAGCCTTTACTGTTGCCCGCTCTCATTATGATAGGGAAATTAACTTGGAGGTAATGAGCCTCAGCTTTGCGCCTGGCTACGAAAACTCCAAGCTGGATGAGATTGAGAAGGCGGTGACTCCCATTGCGCAGAACCTGGTGAACAGGCTGAAAGGCATAGTTCTCTCTCCGAGGAAGTAGTTAGTGGAATAAGTTTGATAAACATTTATCTGTAATATGTGGACAAGTGTCAGTACTTTTATGTCCGAAAATAGTTTCATTTTGTAATTTTGTTCCGCAATCGAGAAAAAAGGTTTATACGATCCAACCCTTCCGTTCGTTAAGACCATAGGGCCCGAGGTGTATAAGGGGGAAATTTAGATTATCCTGGTGAGCAAAGTTATCGTAGCCGTCGGGGCGTGGACTTTTTGCATTCTTACTAGGCATGCTTGTTTATCTGTTCCCACAAACCTTGCCACCAATCTTACCGCGAGGAAAAGGTCTGATGTAATGACTGTTTTGAAAAAAGGAAGAGGTATTTGTACCTTTATCAGCCCCCGAGTGAGATCCGACCCCTCGCGGTTGTTGGGGCCGGATGTTACTGGAGACCGAAGCAAGGGTAGCGAGCTTACTCTTATACTCGCACGTACCCCTTACTTAGGATTTTATCGATCATTCCATGACCGTGCGTTAGGTCCCATTGCTCGCCCGTGCCCCCGTGCGCGGTGGGGATTTGGTCAAGGGTCGGCTCATTTTGTGACTGTCACCCCATCTTAGGTTTTTCGCAGCTGGAGGGGTTGAGGCGGCGTCACTTGCCTCGACGGCTCGAGTGACGTGCCTGATGAGCTCGCTAACGGGGATGTTCGGATGGAATCCGATCCCGTTGCTTTGCGACAGGGTCGGCAAGGCCCTCAGGTGGCGTTCCATTGCTCCTTGACCTGCCTTCCAACAGATTCCCCCTCAATGGGGATTCTATGGGCTCGGCCGCTGAGGCTCATCACGGTTTTTCTCCCTCAAGGCTGGATCAAACTAGAAGGTTGAGATGACCCTATCCATCTCAATGCGGGTTGGGCAAAGGCCACTAAGGCTCATATGCGTTTTCTCCCCTGGCTCTTGTTTGACGTGAGGTGGCCTCGGACCCTTCGCGGGACAGCCTTCGAACCTCGGTCTCTCGATCTCGGATCGAGCGGCTCGAGCCCCTGAGCCCCATAGGGTCTAATAGGGGTTGGCCATGTTTCGTGCATCACCCCGTCCTCGGTTTCCACAACCAGAGGGGCTAAGTTGACGACACTTTCCTTGACGGCTTGAGTGTCGCGCTCAATAAGCTCGCTAACGGGTATGTTCATGTGGAATCCGGGTCCAACATTTGCTGATGGGGTTGGCAGAGCCCTCATATGGCATTCCACTACTTCTTAACCCGCCTCTCGGCAGATGCCCGAGCCGTTTGATAGTCTCAGGTGGCCCATTGTCCTCTCCTTGATGGAGATTCTATGGGTTTGGCTCGAGGTTAGAATCGAACGAGAAAGGTCGAGATGTCCCTGTCCGCTTCTGAGTGGGGTCGGGCAAGGATGCTGGGGCTCATCATGGTTTTTCTCCCCTGGCTCTGTTTGACGTGAGGCGGCCTTGAGCCCTTCGTGGGCCGGCCTTCGAACCTCGGTCATGTGCCGCTCATATCGAATGAGGCGAGTGCCGCTTCGTGACGCGACACGAAGCGTTGAGATGCAGCGATTGCATATGCAACGTTTTTGGATGTACGGGATTAATGTATGATTTAATTGAAAAAGCAGGGGTCAGTAATGTTACCTTAGTGGCATGAGCGATGAGAAGCTCTTACCGGACATGTCCGTGCGGGGTTCGGGTCCGACGTTTGCGATGGGGTCGACGTGACCTACACGAGCATCACAATTTTTTGTTTCTGTCTCTCGGCGGCGACCCGAGCCGTGCGATTATTTTTAGGTGACCTGACAACTTCTCCTTAAAGGAGATTCTGCAGGAGTACCCCTCCGAACCCTTCCTGAGAAGGCGGATGCTAAAGATTGGGGCGCGGAGAACTATGAATTTGATAATGCTGGTGAACAAAAACACCGTAGCCGCCGGGGCGTAGGGTCTAGCGGTTCGTCTAGTTTTACTTAAAGTTTTACACCCACACCCCGTGTCTTTGGGTTTTAAAGATAAGGAGGGGTCAGGCGATGAGGATGTCTAAACAAGTAGACACTCTCGGTAGCCCCCGAGCGATGTCCGTGCCCCTACCGTTGCTGGGGTTGGAAGCTCGGTAATGAAATTGACACGCAAAGTAAGTAAACAGAGGTGCTTATTTTTCAGTGGTGATTCGTTCATCGATTTACTTGGGCCGTTCGATCGACCTAGGAGGCCCATTGGCCCCCCTGGGCAGGGGTTCCATCATCGGGTCGTTCCATGGTCCTACCTAGGGAAGCAGAGAGCCGCCTGCATGCGGGTGCGCCCTGATTCTTGCGCCCGATGCACATTAATGGTGGGCCATGCCCAAGCAATGTCCTATTTGACCAGACGACGTCTCGTCGACCAAAGCGTGTCCCATCGGTCCAGGCGTGTCCTCTCGAGTTCCCGTCATCATCGATTTCCCGTCTGCATTGAATAGGGGAAGGAAGAGAGTTTTTTGTCCCAACCTTTTGCCTTTCTGTAGCTGCTGTGCCTCTTCCTTAAATAGGGAGGGGGAGAGGAGTTCTCGTCCCATTCCTTCGCCCGTTCCTGAGCTGCTACCTCTTCTCCTTTCTCCTTCTCGCCAAATGCGTTCGTGCGTCATAGCGGCTCCTAAGTGAGAGAGGGTAATGTCAGGAAGAGAAAAACTCACTGATCCGATCTTGAATCCAGAGCGTGATGTCGAGCTGGAGGTCATCCAACATAGATGAGATGGTGTCGGCCGCCTTTGCCAAGAAGGTGTCGCCTCCGCTGAAGGAGGGGGTGCACTGGAGGGTGCTGAGCGTCGTCGGTTTTGCCGTCGGTCGTGGCGGCCTTTCTTCGGTGGGAAACGCCCCCTGCCCTGATGCCGTTGTCAGGGTTGTGGCTGATCACGATGGCGTAGTCCCTGGATTCCCTGGCATAGGTGCCATTGTTAGGGTTGCAGCTGATCACGATGGCGTAGTCCCTGGACACCCCGGTGGAGGTGCCGTTGTCAGGGTTGCGGCTGATGATGATGGCGCAGTCCCTGGACGCCCCGGCGGAGGCACCACAATCACCGACGTGGTGCTCGACGTTGCAGATGGAGCCCTTGAGGATCCCGTGGAGCGGTAGGACATTGCCAATGGAGTGCGTGGCGCGGCGACCGTAGTAGTGCTCATAGTAGAACTGGTCGGAAACTATAATCGAATAAGTTGTGGGGGAGCCCCCGAGTGAACAGTCTTTTGTATTTATGAATACATTAGTCCTTTTCATGATGAAAGCACTTTGTAAGTGATGAATTTATGCAAAAAATGAACAAGTTTTCAACTTTCGTTACGGCAAACAACTTTTCAGCTCTTCTCCCTCTTTTTGTAGAAGAGGTTTGGTGCCTTCCGACCCTTCCCATAGTTAAGGTCGCAAAAAACTTGGAGTGCGGGCGAAACAATTCTGATCACGCTGGTGAGCAAGGAGGCCATTGCCACTGGGGCGTGGGTTTCCCGCAGTCCTACCAGTTATACTCAGATTTTATTCCCGAAATCCTAGCCCTTAGGACTTGCCATGAGAAAGGAAGTAAGATGCAGAGAATGTTTACAAAGATAACACATAGAATGTTTGCAAGATAAACATACTTATATCAGCCCTCGAGTGAGGTCTGACCCCTCGCAATTTGCAGGGGTCGGATGTCACTAAAGATCGGGGATTTTTGAAGACAAAAACTGATAAGAAAGAGTACGCATTTATTTAAGGGTAAAAACGATGTAGCTGCTCAATGTTCCAGGCATTGGTGAAGACCTCGCCGTCGATGGTTTTCAACTTGTAGGCGCCTGCTCAGAGTACTTCCACGACGATGTACGGCCCCTCCTAGTGTGGGGAGTGCTTGTGGTGGTCCTTGTTGCTCAACACGAGGCAGAGAACCAGGTCCCCGATGTTGAAGGCTCGGTCCCGCACCCGTTGGCTGTGGTACCATCGCTGCGCCTATTGGTACTTGGCCGAACGGAGGAGGGCGATGTCGCGAGCTTTGTCTAGCTGGTCCATGGTGTCTTCGTGGGATGCCTCGGCTCCCTGTTCATCGTATGCTCTGATTCTTAGCACTCAATAGTCGAGGTCCGTCGGGAGGACGGCCTTGGAACCGTAGACCATGAAGAAAGGCGTGTAGCCGGTGGCACGGCTGGGAGTTGTCCTCAGGCTCCAGAGCACCGCAGGGAGCTCGACGATCCAGCGTGCGCCGAACTTGTTCAACTGGTTGAAGATCCAGGGCTTGAGGCCCTGTAGGAGCAAGCCGTTTGCGCGCTTGACCTGCCCGTTCGTTCGGGGGTGCGCAATGGCGTCCCAATCGACCCGGATGTGTTGTTCATCGTAGAATCGGATGAATTTCTTGCCGGTGAACTGTGTGCCATTGTTTGTGATGATTGAGTTCGGTACTCCAAAGCGATGGATGATGTCGAGGAAGAACAGCACAGCTTGCTCGGACTTGATGATGGAGATTGGCCGAGCTTCGATCCATTTTGTGAACTTGTCTACGGTGACAAGCAAGTGAGTGTAGCCCCCGGGTGCCTTCTTGAAAGGCCCAACCAAATCGAGCCCCCAGACCGCGAAGGGCCACATGATGGGGATCATCTGGAGTGCCTGGGCCGGGAGGTGAGTTTGCCAAGCATAGTACTAGCACCCTTCATAGGTACATACGATTTGCTCAGCGTCGGCTACTGTAGTGGGCCAGTAGAAGCCTTGTCGGAATGCGTTCCCAACCAAGGTTCTAGGTGCGGCATGGTGACCATAGACCCCACCGTGGATATCGCTCAGCAGAAGCTTCCCTTGTTCGACGGGGATACAGAGCTGTAGGATCCTGGTGTGGCTTCATTTGTAGAGTTCACCCTCTACAAGAACGAAGGACTTGGCGCGACATGCGAGCCATCGAGCCTCCGTCTTGTCCATCGGCAGCGTGTCACGGATGAGGTAGTCGAGGTAAAGTGTTCTCCAGTCGATCAGAGGGTCGGGCTCTATCGCCGGGTCCTCTTCAAGCTCCATGATGTTGGAGCCAAACGGAGCCGTCGGTTGGTCAGCCCTCGAGGCTGGATCAGACGGGTCCTTGTCGGGCTGTTCTAACCCTTCATAGCGCACCGAGGGTTTGTGTTGGTCGCTGGCGAAGATGCCTGTTGGCACCAGCTCTCGACCGAACGCCGATTTCGCGAGCGCGTCGGCCACCTCGTTGAGGCGCCTTGGGATGTGATTAAGTTTGAGGCCGTCGAACTTGTCCTCCAGCCGTCGGACCTCTTGGCAGTACACAGCCATCTTGGCATCATGGCAGCTTGACTCCTTCATGACTTGGTTGACGACCAGCTGAGAGTCGCCCCGAATGTCGAGGCGTTGGATTCCAACTCGATGGCGATGTGTAGGCCGTTGATGAGTGCTTCATATTCAGCCACATTATTTGATGAGGGAAAATGGAGATGAACCATGTACCTCATGTGGACCCAAGGAGTGATACGATGACCTGCCCCACGCCGGTGCCCTTCTTCATCGCCGATCCATCGAAGTACATCGTCCAATACTCTTGATCGATGACTGCCGGGGGTGTTTGGACCTCGGTCCATTCCACGATGAAGTCAGCCAGCACCTAGGATTTGATCGCCGTTCTTGAGGCATACGTGATACCTTGATCCATTAACTCGAGTGCCCACTTCACGGTTCTTCCTATGGCGTCCTGGCTCTAGATGACCTCGCCGAGGGGGAACGACGTCACGACCGTCACGGGGTGTGACTCGAAGTAGTGGCGTATCTTCCTCTTGGTGATGAGGACGGTGCAAAGGAGCTTCTAGATTTAGGAGTAGCGGGTCTTGGAATCAGATAGTACCTCGCTGATGAAGTACACAGGGCACTGCACCTTGAGGGCGTGCCCCTCTTCCTCCCGCTCTACTACCAGGGCGGCGCTGACCACTTGCGTGGTGGCCGCTATGTATAGCAGGAGGGATTATCTATTGCTTGGAGGAACTTGGATCGGGGGCCTTGTCAGAAGTAGTTTGACCATGTCAAGTGCCTCCTGGGCCTCAGATGTCCACTCAAAGCAGTCGGCTTTCTTCAGGAGTCGATAAAGGGAGAGACCTCATTCGCCGAGACGCGAGATGAATCGGCTGAGGGCGGCGAGGCACCCTGTGATTCGCTGAACCCCCTTTATGTTCTAAATTGGACCCATCCTTGTGATGGCTGAGATCTTCTCCGGGTTGGCTTCGATGCCACGCTTGGAGACGATTAAGCCGAGCAGCATTCCCCTCGAGACCCTAAAAACATATTTCTCAGGATTGAGTTTGATGCCATTCGCTCGGAGTTTCACAAAGGTTTGCTCAAGATCGGTGATGAGGTGGTCAGCCCGTTTGGACTTAACTACGAAGTCATTGGCGTAGGCCTCAACGGTCCACCCGATGAGGTCCCCAAAGCATCTAAGCATACATCGCTGGTATGTAGCACCAGCGTTCTTCAGCCCGAACGGCATTGAGACGTAACAGAACGATCTGAAGGGGGTGATGAAAGATGTCGCGAGCTGGTCGGACTCTTTCATCGCGATTTGATGGTAGCCGGACTACGCATCATTGAAGCAGAGGGTTTTGCACCCTAAGGTAGAGTTGACTATTTGGTCTATGCGCAGCAAAGGAAATGGATCCTTTGGGCACGACTTGTTAAGACCCGTATAGTCAACACACATCCTCCATTTTCCACTCTTCTTTCATACAAGAACGGGATTAGCTAACCACTCTGGGTGGTGTACTTCCCCGATCGAAGGTTATGGCAGACTCCGACCACCGGAGGAAGGGAGGTGTGGCTGGTTGGGCCGTGTAGACTTCGCAGCACGTGACCTTCTGACGGTGTTTGGAGCCATTGGCCGCTGATCCTCTAAAGATCATAAGGCAGCCATTCGACATTGGAAAGCCGTCGTCCTTCTCCTCAGCGTCCTCCATAGTGGGGGCAGCTTCCTTCCCCTGCTCCCCTTTGTTGGAGCTTCCAAACAAGAACTTCCGCATGAGGCTACAGTCCTTGAGCAGATGCTTTACGGGAAAGGTGTGGTTCGGGCATGACCCCTCGAGTAATTTTTCGAAGTGGTTCAGGGTGCCCTCCGTGGGCTTTCGACCACCTTTGCGGTCAGCAGCGGCCACAAGCGAGTCCTCGCGCCATTACTTCTTGTTCTTCCTTTTGGCAGAACGATTAGAGGTGCCTTCGCCAGCACCCTCATCTCGCCTTGCCTTGCCATCAAGGCGATCGAAGATCACTCTGACCGCCTCCTCTCCTGAGGCGTGGCTAGTGGCGATGTCCAGGAGTTCCTTGGTGGTTCGCAGGCCCTTGCAGCCCAGCTTATGAACCAAGGAGTCACAGGTCCTCCCGGACAGGAAGGCTCCTACCACGTCGGCGTCGGCGATGTTAGGGAGCTTGTTGCACTATCGGGAGAAGCGCTGGATGTACCCACGAAGGGTCTCACCGGCCTTCTGACGGCAGTTCTTGGGGTCCCATGGGTTCCCAGGGCGCTTCTAAGTGCCCTGGAAGTTTTCCACAAAGATCTCCTTCAGATCCGCCCAACTCTGGATTGCGTTGGACGGCAGGTGTTAACCACGCTCATGCCGAGTCGGCCAGGAACAGTGGAAGGCTACGGATAATGAATTCATCATTATCTGCGCCACTGGCTTGACAGACAAGCCGATAGTCTTCAAGCCAAAGTTCGGGGTTTGTCTCCCAGGAGTACTTAGGGATATTGGTAGGTGGTCGATACCTCGGTGGGAATGCAGCGTTGAGGATGTGCTGGCTAAAGGCCTGAGGGCCTGGTAGGCAGGGGCTCGGGCTCCAATCCTCGCCACTGTCGTAGCTTCCGCCGCAACGAGGATGATAGCTGCGGCGAGCTCCTTCTCTTGGGTCGCTGTAGGTATGTCTGCGAGCGTTGAGGGTGCTGCGTGCATCACGGTTACGGCCAAGACGCTGATGTATCTGGGCCGTAGCGCGCTGCCTAGCGCCTTGTGGTGCTTGGTGGACTAATGCGTCCCTGGCGGGATGCACCGAGGGTGTGCGCTGGCTGGTGTCAAGCTCGCGTCGCCGAGACAACGAGCTCTCCACCTGCTACGCCGCTAAGAGGGTGAGGCAGCGCGGGTTCTCTCTGGACGGCTAGGGTCCAAGGGAGACACCGAGCTGGCGCTCAAGCCTCCCGCAGTTGAAACCAATGGAAGGAAGAGATTGGATGGCGGTGTGGGCCAACGCCAACTCTCCTCCCACCATGACGATGAAGTCTAGGTCACCGAAACGCACATGTGCACCCGGGACCCAGCTGATCGCGTGGTTAGCCATCTGAGGCCTGATTTGGAACGTGCAAAGGCCCCTACCTGGTGCACCAACTGTCGGTGTTTCGAACAAACACCGGCTAGTGAATTTATAATTGTTGCGCGTTAGGCTCGGATGGTGTACTAAAGGACACAAGGTTTAAACTGGTTCGGTTTGAACGCCCCTACGTCCAGTTTGCTTCTGCTCGTGTTATTAGTACCAAAAAAAGGTTCGTAGTAGGGGGTACAAACGGTCGAGAGAGGGACAGGTCCCAAGTCTCTGATGGAAAGGTTGAAAGGATGCCAAGAGCTCGGTTGCTGCTTGACTGTGAGTTGTGTGTGGAATTGATCTGTCGCCTTCTGTATGAAAATCGATCCATCGGTCCTCCCTTAGTGGGGTGCCCTGCCCTCCCTTTTATAGACCAAGGGGGGAGCAGGGGTTACAGATGGGAGAAAGAGGAAAAACCAAAGGTAGAGAAGGTCCTTCGGGGGAGCCGGGTCTTCCTTTGCCCCTGTGCCTGCCTTGCTAACATGGTAGACCGTGTTAGGGATGGCGTGTTCGTAGATCCTTATAGGGCCGTGCCCTAGCCTCTTTCAGCAATTGGGTGCGTCCCATCCTACACCGGCGGACGGTGCGGTGTGACAGAGAGCCGAGCTGTGACCCTTCAGGTAGTAGACGGGGAAATGACCATACATCCGTCACTGTAGATGATGTGAGTTCTGTCTTGGATCATAGTGGTTGTCATATGCTAGTGTTGGTATCCATGTCCGAGGGCTGATGGCGGCGCATACAACACTATTCGGGCACTGTTAGGTTGGAAAGGGCTTAAAGCGCCCATCCCATTGTATCCTGACGGTACCGTCCTACAGGCGTGCAGGGCATGGTCCTTGGTACTGTGGTTGACTCGAATGTCCTGTCGTACCCTGTGCTTGTCATTTTATGAAGGAACAGGGTGCAGTTCATCGAGCGAGGCGGAGCCTGCCCTCAACCATCGGGCGAGGTAGAGCCGACCCTCAGATGTCGGGTGAGGCAGAGCCCATCCTCGGACATCGGGCGGGGCGGAGCCCGCCCTCGGCCGTCGGGCGAGGCGGAGCCTGCCCTCAGCCATCAGGCGAGGCGGAGCCAGCCCTTAGCCGTCGGGCGAGGCGGAGTCTAGCCCTCGGGGGTCGGCCGAGGCCGAGCCTGCCCGCAGCCATCAGGCAAGGCGGAGTCTGCCCTCAGGCATTGGGCGAGGCAGAGCCAGCCCTCAGACGTCGGACGAGGCGGAGCCATCCCTTAGCCGTCGGGCGAGGCGGAGTCTAGCCCTCGGGGGTCGGGCGAGGCAGAACCAATCTTCCATCGTTCGGGCAAGAAGCGTAGTAGCGTTCTTGTCTGACCGGAAGCGTCAACGTTCGATTGTCATTAGTTCCACCTCATTGGGTACCCCGGTATTAGGTCCCCAACAGTTGTTGTTATCAACCAGGACCAAAGGTCCTCTGACGCCCATGAAACTTTGACTGGGGACTAATGCTCGCATTATTTCCGGGCTCAACTCTAGCCAGGATTAATATGCTAAACCGAAGAGTTCGTTCTCTATTGGTGACATATCCCTCACTCTCAGTGCTTGTGCTTAACTCCTTCATCTCCGGATCGTGCTACTATAGGAACATGCCAACATCTAGCCACGCGCACGAGGGCATGGACACTACCTCCTCCTCCTCCGTCCAACTCCATCTCATGCTCTTGTCTACAAAAGAGGGATGCAAGTGGATATAGGGTTGGATTGATATGAGGGATGGATAGTGGCTAGGTTGACTGGTGCTAGGATCTAGGGTTAGGTTGTTGGATGGGTGATTGGAGTTAGGCTACGAGCTTGGCAGATTGGATTTGGGTTGATGGTCTGGTCATTGTCTTTTGGTCATTTGGCTCATGATCATTTCACAAGCCTACTCGAATATAGGCTTATTATCTTTAAGGAGGTTAAACTACTTGAGCTCGACACATTAGGAATTCACAAGGAGTTGAGCAGAGATAGACATGATGTAACACCCTGTGTTTTTCATCATGTTAAAATTTACTAAAAATTTGAACTTTTTAAATTCCAATGACAAATTAAAATTTTGCTAGTGTATTTTCCGCGAAACCGTTTTAGAAAATGTTTTTCCCAAAAACCTTGGATTAAAAATTCACCATCTGCATTCTTAAGTGTATGTGTGTTTTTAGAATTTATTTGCGGCACCAAAATATCCCTTCAATTTCCAAAACCTTTTACTTCCTCAAATCTCATTTCATAGTTAATCTCTTTTCTGAAATACAAGGAAAATACGAAGGCATTTTCATCACACCTCTCGTGTGAGCTCAACATCCCTTCCCGAGTCAGCCATATGCGCATTAGTCAATGCAGAGGCTGGGATATTAATATATTCCCTTTTTTTTTTTAAACATCCCTTCCCGAGCATGAACACAGCCAGCCCAACCTCCTTGGTTCAGTACAAACATGCTCCTGGCCCGGCAAAGTTGTAGCACGTGGACTCCGCACAGCAGGCGTGGCCAGTGACGGATCTAGGATTTTAGATTAGAGTATGCCATAAAAATATTTCATATACAAATTGGTAAAATTATTTGACAATTCAGTAACAATTATAAAATTTGCAATGTAATTCGGCATATATACAGTAAATAACACGATAAGTTTTAAATTTTGAAGATTAAATTAAAAAACATCCACATATTACAATATGAATAGTTCAAGCATCTTACTGATAGTTTCAAATATATACATAAAAGAGAGTAAAAGACTTACAATACTACTTATCTGACTTTTTTAACTGACGCTTATCTATTGATTATATCACGTTCATCCAACCAATTGTTAAAAAGCGATGCAATATCTCCATCTCTCTTTTTTTTTTTTGAGATTTACACCGTACGACGCAGACGTACACAATAATTATTAACAACACAATACCAAACAATAAAATTACAAGTGCACGGATTGAATCCTCAATCCTCATATGTGATGACACAAACACTCACATGGTACTAAATTGTTGATTAATCTTGCTAATCTGTGGATGATGAACACCAGGTAAGGATTTTTGAGAAAGAATCAAAGATTATTGATGCAGGTGCAATATGCAAACGACAAATCTATTCATAGTATCTGACCTGGACCCCATGGCCACATGCATCCCCCTCCAGGCTCAGCGGTGCGCCGCAGCTGCAACCGCTAATCGACCTGCTACGCTTGGCCTTGGGGGCCGAGGCTGAGGCTTGGCGTATGGGTTTTGCCCCTTGCTTTGTTCCATCTATCTATCGAGGCATGGGTGACCGTGTGCGAGGCAGGCAGGTGAATTTCACTCGTGCGGGAGGCGGCGCCGTAGCGGTTCCATGCCTGCGTACACTTCCTATTACGACGCATGACAGGATCGCAGGGTATGCCGTGGCATATACGGCATACCCTGTAGATCCGCCACTAGGCGTGGCAGTACCGCTAGAACTAGCTTAGCTAGATCTCCTCTCTTACTAGCTACAAGCTTGTACAAACAGTGCACCACAGATGTTACCTTACCCTAACCCTCACCATTTCGGCGTCTCCCAAGAACCCCCACACCCAAACCCTACCGGCTTCCCCATGCTTCCGCCGGGCGCGCATCTGGAGCAGCAGCACTACGTGGACCATCACTTCTTCCCCGGCCACGGCCACTTCAACTCCGAGACACTGGAGGCGGTGCTGAGGCCGACGCGCGCTGCTCCAGAGTGCGAGGCCGTAGTGGCGGCGGCGCAGGGTGGAAGAAGAAACGGTGTGCCTGCTGCCGCCGCCGGCCAGGGCCACGACCACGCCCGGGCGCGGAAGCGGCCGTTCCGGACGGACAGGCACAGCAAGATCCGGACGGTGCAGGGCGTGCGCGACCGTAGGATGCGGCTGTCCCTCGACGTCGCGCGCGACTTCTTCTCGTCGCCACCGAGCCCTCCCAGCGAAGCGTGGGCGGCAGCGACGACGCAGCTTTGTCACCCCCGACGTCAGGGGCGGCTGATGGATCAGGTAAGAGGGGAGGAGTTGCCGAGAAGTTGGGCTCCAGGAGTGGGGGATCAGCGTCCATGGAGATGGAGCACACCTGCGAGCTGGACCGCCTCGTGTCGGCCGCACCAGTGCTTGGTGAGTACTACTACGGCCTCAGCGAGGTGATGAGCAACGACAACGGAGGAGATGGCGATGACGATGGTGATTACGAGGAAGACGGTGATTTCCTGGACGGTATGCAATATTAGTATGTACTAGCAGCTTGCATGGTTTCTACGTATGCAGTACTAGCTAGTAGCTGCCTGGCAGCTTACCTAGCTAGCTAGCTCTTTCTTTATCTGGCAAGCACTTCTTCACTATCGTTAGTTCCTACTTCCTAGTATTCATGTGAACTCCTTTAAGTTAATGCTACTGGCAAATGCTGTGTCAGATGTTACTCTTGTGCTTTGATGTTACTAGCTATCTGTTATTATAAATGTGCTCCGCTTGCTTTCGATTTTTAACTTGGGCATTCTTTTGGGGGTTTTTTTTATGGGGGTCAAGATACACTAGATAGGAAAGAAGGTTGCTTGTTTGACTAGATAATTTCATGAGTTGTGTCAATGCATATATAGACACTCTAAATTATTTAAGGTCTTACCCAAATGTCTTTCTCCATTGGTGATGTTGAAAGATGCCATTCACGGTCAAACATATGGGTGTTATTAGGGAAATTTTGAAAACTAAAAGTTTCTTAACTTAGATTGTGTTTCCCTGTTGCGTGTCAAAAACATTTCCTAATTTGTTTGTGTAAAAATAAAATCTCGTATCCTTCTTATATTAGTGATAACATTGACTTACTCATCTCATGTATCTTTCTAGCATAGTTGCGATAGTTAGCAGGGTGCATTTGTTTATTTGGGTGATGGGTTCAAAGAAAATGTTAAGCAAGGCCATAAGATTTTTGAAATAAAAACACATGATAATTCAATGGATAAGAAAAATATGTTACAATCTTTTTTAGTAATTCTAATTTCATAAAGTTATTATTAAAATACTTCTGTTCTGGTCTAGCTTGTTGGGTTTTAATTTCATTGGTTGACATGGCAATTCTTAGGTGAAAAGGCAATGAGGAGTACATCAAAACTTCAGCTACATAACATGGCACCAAAGAATGTCGTGTATGCTTATAGGCTCCATCCTAAATACAATTAAAAAACCAATGGCAACAAAATTGCAGCCAGCAAATTACTTCTCCAATTTAGAATTAAGATTCCGTAAATAGATCAAACTTTGCGTGCGCCGCGTAGAAACTGAGCCGCTGCTGCTCTGCTCTGCGGTCGGCAAATATCCTCCCCAGCTGGAGCACGTGAAGAATGCCAGCCCAGTTCGGCAGTCCACGTATGCGCGCACGCAGTCGTCGTCTTCTCCGTTTCCCCGTGTCGTCTTTATTCCCTTTCACCGCGAAGCCCGTGGACAGCACCGCGTGGACGACTGGACGCTGCCGCGGCAGCAAACCATGCCGGCAAATATCTCCCCGGCCGGAGATATTTCTTCCGTCATGCACCACCCGGCCCAGCCATCCGCCATCGCCTGTCCCGGAGCTGGCGAAGATGAGCACGGGCGCCAGCTGTCCCTCCGAGCCGTCCCATCGACCTGCTGCTACAAGCCTACCATGCCGGAAAATATCCTCGCCGCCACCACCGCCTTACCTCGTCTATAAAAGGGCTGGCGAGGCTGCCATAGCTCGGCACGTCCGGAAGCGCGAGCTCTGCGCTTCGAGGACCCTCGCCTCGGTGAAGCCCCGAGACGAGCTCGAGCCTCGCGAGCACGCACGCATGGCACGGACCGCCGGAGCGCCGGCACTTCGCGCCGCGCCGAAGCCCACGACGTCGGCACCGCGACACCGAAGCCGTTTGCCCGACGCCTTGGCCGCTGCCGCCCCCGCCGCAAACACCAAGGACGCCGCCTCCGTTGCCATGGACTCAGGCCACCGTAGACACTGTCCGAAGCCGAACGCAGCCAGCAGCAAGGGTACCACGGCCCGTCTGCAAGCTCACCGTCACCGCTGCCGCCTCCGTCGAAGCCGAGTTCCGTTGCCGCCGTCTGCTGCCCCTGTTCCTCCGTCTCGGTCTGCTCTGCTCTCTCCCTCCCCGTCTCGCTTTGCGGCAAGTGAAGAAGACGCGACCCAAGAGGCCAAGACACCGTTCCCTGTGACCAATGGCCTCCATTCCTATGACGCGTGGGCCCGCAGACATTGAACGACGTTGTCAAGCAGCCTGAGGCCAGCCACGTCGCTAGAACCAATGGGAGCATGCCACGTCACTACTGCGGGACCCGGCTGCATGTCACTTAAGCCCTCCCTCAGTGTCAGTGAACCTCACGTAAACCACCCACAGCAGCAATGCAAGTTCACGGCACAGTACACAAACGGGTTTACAGAACAGCGCCATACAAGCCCACGTCCGAGTGCATGCCAGCAACTGTGCTGTGCAGAAAATAGTACGCGCACCCAGGAGATACACATGGGAAACTGAGTAAGCCCTTTTTCCCTTTCCAGAAAAATCCCAGAAAATTTCTAAAAATACTAGAGTCACTCCAAAGCCTACCCAGACCTTTACCGTGACTTCTCCACCATCTAAAATCTCACAAATAATTTCCCTAAGCCTTGTCATACGCCTTCCTTCAATAAACCTTTGATGATCCGTATATTCACCATCCCAACTCCGAATCGCTTATTCTTCCACCAAAAATCTTCTAAAATCAAACCCTACACACCCATATCCTTTTTCATAATTTTTGGTGTAAATTCTAGTTTGTTTGTCTTCTATTTCTTTTATTTGTATTAACGCTAACCCATAGTTGCACCCACCCATTCCGTATGTGTATATGTATGTCTATGCATGTACATAACCACCTAAGCCCCTCTCATGTATATGAATACGTATACGTGAACCCACATAGCTCCCCCACCAAATACCCTCTGTGGATCTGTAGAAGTCAGGCGAGTCATTTATGATGACTTGATCAGGCTTTCTTTTCAGGTTCACATAATAGTCAAATATAATAACGTGGTTTGGTTTTCTCTAGATAATCCTACCATCCCAACCTAACCCGTAGGAGGCACACCTTGTTGGATGGATTTCTCTCCATCCAACCTTACTTCAAATTGACATAATAATGCCTTAGAAGTAAGCCCATCAACCAGATAGAGCAAACCCATCTAGGACCGCTTTCTCTCTTTGATTGATTATGCATGTTTTCTATTCTTTGCTTGGTGTTTTCCTTGCTTGTCGACGCTAGACAGCGTAAGATAGAAGACGTGGAAAGAACCCGATGGAACCTAGAAGCTCACTTATGCGAAGAATATGATGAATATGATGAATGATTATCTTGATATGTTATGAGCCCCATGATACGTGGTTATCTTGATATGTCATGAGCTCCATTATATGAATGAACCTATGGATAATAATTGTGGAACATAAAACTGGTAAACCTGAACTAAACAACGACAGGAGGCGAGTGAGGGGTAACTTGTGTGGTACAAGTTACCTTGGCAGGATCGCCTAGTGAGGATTCCTGTTGGGAGATACTCGCCCCGGTCACATAAGGACCGGTTCGCAGTCCCTCTTGCCTAGTGAGATAATCCGTACAACCACATGTCTATATGGGTAGACTTATCTCACACCCTGTTAGATAGAAGTATGATTCTACTAGGAGGCTGGTGTTGGCAGCGGAATATCAGGAGAAGGCACGGATGCTATGTGATCTTGCGTGGCCCGGTTGGCATGGTTGCTATGTGATCCTCCACGTAAAGCCCCTTGATTTTGGCCGCGTTCGAGCCCGTACTTATTATTATTATCTGGATGATTTAGTATCATCCGAAGCATTGAGATGGGATGATTTGGTATCATCCGAGCTTAGTGTGTTTCCAACCCCTGAGAAGCCGTGGTAGAATTATATGAAAATCTAAGGTACCGCCTTTTGGGTACGGGGTCTCATTAGTCCTGTTCCTGCCACTGCGCATGGTTAGGGACTGTGCCTATCATATGGGGAAATTTGTACAACCTTTGCAGAGCATATTGAATCTATTTGAATAGCCATGTCCTTGGAATGGGCAGATGCTGGGATGAGATACTATGATTAGATACTTTTATGTGTAATAAAACTATGATAATCTGGTAAGTTGCAAACTATTAATCTGGTAAGTTACAAGCTATAAACTACGGGAACTGGTGAGAAGGGTTAATACTCTCACAGGGCCCAAACTCCCTTTTTATAAATAAATAACTCCACTCCTATCATATACACTTCTACCACTATAAACCACCTCCACATACAGCCTCCGTCATCCACCTCACTTTTCCCAAAGTTAGGGCTTGCTGAGTACTTTATGTACTCAATCCCCTCCCTTCTATGTTTTTAGGAGAAAAGCTACAGGGGCACATACAAGGATGGAGCGATCGAAGCCACGTAAGGATGGAACAACAAGAGTACACCCAAGGACGAAGACGTACGACTACGCAAGAGAGCTACACATGGACTACTAGGATTAAGATATAGGAATGAGCTTAGAATAAGGTTTACGTCCGCACATGTAGGAACGGAGCCACGACGTTCGTAGGACCTCTAGAATGGAACTCCGATGTATATCATAAGGCCAATGGCCCAAGCTATGTAATATAAATTTTGTAATGTGTTTCTCCCGTTACTAATAAAAAGTATGGTTTTTAATATCAATCTTGTCCAATCTGTGCGTATCAGCTACTGATCCAGGGACTGATATGTGATGCACAGTGGACCCCAAAGTAGGGGCCCGACACATGAGCCGTGCTAGGTAATGTGTCAAGCTAATCACAATTACTGTCAGAAGGGGTACTTCATTTTCACCAACTAAAAGCACACCACCCGCGTTTATTGCGGATCTTTCTTAAAAATAAAATGGTTGCACGTATGAGTTAGCCCTACATCTTCTTGCATCGATTCTCATCAAAATTGTGCTTGGCAATGAAAAATCAATAAAAAAAACTAAAAGAATTAGATCAAAATATAAGATAATGGAATGGCAAACCAAATAACAATATATGCATGTCTTGTATAGTTCTTATATATATTGAAAATAGTTATTGCACTTAGCAGAGGTGATGTGGATGGGTTGCATTAATAGGTTGAAAGTTAGTGGCTGACATGGCATTAGTAGGAGATGATGTGTGGATAGTTAGTGAGAAATGATGTGTATGGCTTCCATGTTGACATAGAACTTGTAGTGGGGTTTAAAAATATAAGGTACTAGAAATAAATCTCGTGCGTTGCTGGGGTGATGGCGGATGAATTTTAGTGAATGGTCTGGTATGTTGATGTGGATGGTTTTTATGTCGAGATAGACTTCTAGTGGTTTTAGTGAATGGTATGGTATATTGGCGTGGACAAATAAATACATGTTAGTGGATGATATGGCTTGTGGACATAGATAACTTGCAAAAATAGATAAGTGCCATATAATTGCATGTGCTAGTGGGATGCTGATGTGGATGGTTTGCATGTCGAGATAAACTTCTAGTGTGGTTTAGAATTATAAGAAAATATGGATATAGATAGACATAGATATATAGGTATAGATATAGATATACATTTAGATATACAGATACAGATATAGAATATATATATATATAGATAGGATATATATATAGATACGTTAAATTAAAGTAGGCTATACCAAGAATAGCTACCTTTCTTTATGAGACTTGGGCGCTGGGTCGTGTGACCTTGGTAGCCAACGTTTCATGTTACTAATTAAAAATGGATATGTGAATACATTTGGTTCGTATATATAGTGGATGCATGTCCAATAATCTCCAATGTCAACAGCCATGACAAAAGTTTATTATAGGCTAAACTTGTAGCACTACTGTGGAGGAGCTGCCCGAGACCCAAACTTGTAACTCCTCCGTTTTCTCAGCGTATTTGGGAAGGAGCCGGAGCTATTTTGCTATGCTACAGTGTACGTTACAGCACACAACAGTGTTCAGCAGTGACCTGCACTAGCCAGAGAGAAGGAGCCGGAGCCCCAGGGAGCTGGCCATATGAGCTCTAAATCTTATTTCCCCAGAAATGCATTGCATACACCACCACTGGGCTCCTCACCTCACGCTCGTTGTTGTACCACACGACGGCTCCCGAGTGCACCTTGCCCTCCTCCATCGGCACACCGGACGACACCGTCACGGTGAATGAGACCTTCTGGTTCTGCGCGCTGAACTCTAGCCTCGTCGGTGAAACATCAACCGTAAGGCCATTGTCCGCCTCAAATAGGGAAGAGGACCTTCACGTCGTACACGGAGTTTGCCGCCCCGACGTTTGTGACAGTCCGCGCCCACGGTGAAGTTCTTGCCCGGCTGCCATGATCGGGTAGTTGACGTCGCTGACAGAGCCGGACGTCGCGCCATTGGCGCCGGCCGTCGTGTTCCAGCCGGTGATGAGCGCGAGCTGCGTAGCGTTTTACCCCTGCGCGCACAGCATAGCCACGTAGTCGCTCTCCGATGCGTCGTACACGAGGCCGGGGTCGCGTGCATTTACTGGGTTGAGCTGCCCAGCGCCGTACTTGAGCGCGTTGCTGCCGGAGGAGTTGCCCGGTGTGTTCATGGGAGTGGCTGCATGCATGCATATATGATCGCGACATTGCAAGTTGTTTAGCGAACTGAACAAACGGACACTACAGCATCTTCAGGTTTACAATGAACTGTTGGAAATAGTACTAATTCTATACATGAGAGGGGATCAATCATGGATGATGGCTTGCTGTACCGTACCTGTGGTGATGAGAGCTGACATGATCATCGTTGGTGACCAGTCACGGTGGAATGACTTGACGTAGGCAGCGGCCCCGCTCGCGTGTGGGCACGCCATGGATGTGCCCGAGATGATGTTGTACTGAACCTTCCTTGTGTCGTTAGGATATTCCGTAGGTGATGACAGCAGCGACCATGATGCTATGATGTCAATCCCCGAAGGACGCAGAGAGATCAGGCTGCATTTGAACGTACGACGTGGTAGAAATTTGTTTCATAACACTTGTTCATTAACTCGTGCTCTCGCACGGGCTAGAATTTTAGAAAAGAAAATATAAGTATCAGCTAGCGTTGGCTAATAATAAATTATTTATATTAAATGGTGTGTTTTCTCTTTGTTTATTTTCTAAGATAATAGATACTTGCGGTCTATATCCAGTTATCATAAAATTATTAATTTAAATGCAAATTTAGGGGGTTACTTTGAATCTTTCATAACGGGTTATTTTGAATTAGTTGCATAGTGGTAGAGATGGGTAATTTAGATGCAAAATTAGTGGTTTACTTTATCTAGTGTAATGGGAGAGGTGGGTACTTTTTTATAAATTACAATATACCTGATGGCTATTATCGACAATGATGATTCGAGTCTACCAGATTAAAGGCTAGATGTTTCTGATTATTGTGAGAATTTCTATGATTTATCTTTTTTCCTAGCGCATCTAGTGGGAATTAACGTGGTGCCTCCCTTTTTTTTTTTGAGGAAATAACGTGGTGTCTCTGTTGGGACCTCTAATTAGTAATAGTAAGATTTTTAGCTTGCCACTATGACATATCTGAGGCCATGCGTATCCACTCAATCAACCAGTGTTAGGAGAAATCAAACTAAGTTATACCGCAATCTACTCCAACACATGGATTAAGAGAAGTGATATGAGTGCACCCAAAGAAGCAATGTGACTTCAGATGTTTGTATGTAAACATTATCATGCACCTTCAAGATCCCAGGAGTGATCATGTTGGGGCCTGGAGAAGAGAAGGAGGCGGCTACTGGTGCTTGAGGATTGGCCGTCATCTCGGTGCGGTCGATGGTACCCACAGGATTACTGTAAAAGACACCCAGGATATATAATATATATTGTCAGAGAACTAAGCACGTACAAATATGGTCAGCGTGAGCTTATTACCTAGTGCTGTTGACATACGCCATGATTTGGTCGAAGTGGTCCTGAGATACCGTGAGACCAGGGACCAACAGAGCGAAGGCGTTGTCAGTTGCACTATCGACTGTGACCACACCTGCTGCACCGGCCAAGAGTGCACCTAAACCATAGTCTGGAATACCGTCATGTGCCGGGCAAAGGACGATCTTGCTTCTGTACAAACCTCCGGCGAGGTTTTCTGGGTAACAGGACCTAAATTGCAGCAGGAAACCACGATTTCAGGCATAATTAGTCCATCAACCTGTGCTACTAGACAGGTTAGTAATTTTGAGAGAGATCTGTGTTATGATATAGATTTAGGCCACTGCCTAAGTAAAACTGATTATCTTTGCTCTCTTTAGCTTAATTGCTCACATACACTACACAGTACCTATTCATAGTTTGTTCTATATAGGGCCTGTTTGGCAGGGCTCCTCTGCAGCTCCGGCTCTAGCTCCTCCAGAGGAGCCCTGCCAAACGTTTTCCTAGAGGAGCTGTTTTTCAGCAAAAAGCAGAGGAGCCATAGCCGTTTTGGAGAAGCCACAATCCGGAAGCCCCTTAGGAGGAGCCATGCCAAACACCCCCATATACTCTTCCATACGTGTTCATACTTAAACCTTTGCACTGAACCTCCATGTATTGATTGTGTCAATCTCAAACCTTAGTTCGAGTTATGTGATTCACGTGGAAACAGATATGATCATCATGCATACATATATATGTGTTGTGAATGCACTATTACAAAATTTATTTTAGGAGAAAGCTTATTTTATTAAGAGATGGTTAGAAATCGTAGGTGTCTCAAAAAACAGCTAGCGATTTTTAGAAGCGGACGGTTTATTTATGCAGATAGATAGACAGGAAATCAGGCGACTCTAGAGACTTATTTAGAGAAGCGGTCATCTTATTAAGAGGCTCGCCTTTAAAAATATGTTTTTTCAGCATCTTTGTTAATAAGGCCCGAGGCCCATTATTTCAAACCCTAGTAAAAGCAGACTCAACTCTCGCATCTCGCACTCAGGCGCTGCCCTACCAGAGCCCTCTCTCTGGTTCTCTCCATGTGCCCCCTCCCTCTTCAACCGCCTCCCTCGCTCCACATGCCACTCCTTTCTCTGGCCACCCTGCTCTCTCTATGCACCCTCTCCCTCTCTCAAGCGTGAGCTTAGAGGCTCGGGGCAGCAGCAAATCTCACGAAGGGCTACATTGGAAACTCAAATACCCTTAGAATGCATGACTTTTTCCAGGGTTGGAAAGCCGTGGGGATATTATTTGAATAATCCATTTAGTTATTCATGGAGGATTTTTCATCCCTTGGTGTGCCTTCCACTTGCTTCCAAATTAGGCCTGATGGTGGCAGGCTAGGAGCCCGAGGGCCACGCAGCAGAGCGGCGTTGTCGGATCTTGAGCACAGAGGAGGAGGCTGGAAGCATGCGTGGCACTCTAACCTCTCTCTCCCTGTCCTCTCTCCATCTCCCTCACTATCTCTCTCCTCACAGGGCGACATGGGCATGGAGCTCTCTTCATCTTAGATCCACACGGAGGCTACCGATGATGGCATATGTGGAGATAGCCCGATACATGCCTGGTGTCCTGATCCGTTGGATGTAGGGCGAATCTTGGCACCCCAATCTGCCAAGGTTGAGCACCGTCGACAAGCGGTGTCCCATCAGATTCCTAGTGGCAGGATCGGCTGTGGCAACTGGCATCATAATGCCGATTTTTAGCTTTTTATTTTTTAATCAATTTTCAGAGGTGAGTGTGTTAGCACACATACCTCTAGTAATCCACCTTCATAGGTGGTCTCTGTGTACAACTATGAAAATCATGACTAGCAGAGACATTCGGGCACTTTGCCCCGCCTACAAAAATCTGCTTCCTAGTAGTGATGATGACACACATGATGCACATATACATTAGTAATCTTTTCTATATTATAGAACTGCTTGGATGCAAGTCACAAAAAAAAAGAACTGCTTGGATGCATATATTAGAAGTACATTGGATATTTTTGTATAACGAGAGATGTAAGTAGATTAAAGGTATACTTGAGGATTACAATATTGGGAAGAAACAAATCCATGGCTACCAAGTGTTGTGGACACACCTGTGTCGATATCCTAGGCATGGGGAAGGATCTTGCTAGTGTCAACATCGTTGGAGGTCATTATAGTAGAGATGTCTAGCTACTTGTCTGGCGCTTTGGTTGTTGGTCATATGTTGCGTGTCGTGACTCGCGAGTACTCGTTCATTGATTGTCTCTGTTGTTGGTCGCCTTTTCAAGTTGTTTGTAATAGCTTTCAAGTTTCCACATGTTGCCTCAGGACAGTTAGTTTGGTTTAGGGGTTGGGTCACAATGAAACTTATGTTCCTCTTAATGAAACATGTGTTCAGGCACATTCTCAAAAAAAAAATTACTTTTGAAGTAACAATGGTGGAGGTAGGTAATTTATATGTATGTTTGGGGATCACTTATTATTTTGATAATGTTATATCGAGGTTACTATACTGGGGTTGAGACCTTCGGCGTGCCACCCACTTTCACTCCTTGTGCCCGTCACATCATCACAGCTAAAGTAGGTTGTGTTCTTTGATTCAAAGCAGGGTTTCTGAAGGTGCAGGAGAACCCGAAGGTACACTGCATGAGATTCACGAAGGTACACCACAAGAATCTCCCTGTTCCAGGGAATTAACTTTCAGGCTTTCCCGAAGCTGATGGTGCATCATAGGGGCACAGGAGCAAGCGAGCATGGAGTAGAGCCATTGAAATTTGGAAAGAAGAACATTATACCCCAGAATATAGATATGTTAGGTAAACCATGGACATCTTATAATTTCAGAGACCACCATTTGCCTCCCCTATGAATACGGAGTCTATATTAGACAAAAAAGGAGAATAAATAGGGCATCCCATTTTTTCCATTCTCCCGTCTTGTGTAAATCTTATTTCCGTCATTGTGAATACCTGCTTGACTATGAAGTGCTAGCATCCCTTGGACCTTTGGATCCTCGTCGAAGGTGCTAAAGGGAGCTTGATTCACAACAGTTACTTCAGGTATTTTTAATTAATAGGTGTTAATTTAGATATAAATTTTGAGAGTTACTTTTATGTTGTTATATAAAGATTTATGGGTTAGTTTAGGTGAATTTCATAGAAAAGCTAGGAAAAAGGGGGGTTTAATTTAGACATAGATTTAGAGGGTTATGTTAGGCTATTTTAATAAAAGTAGGGACATGATGTACAGATACAAATTTAGGTACACTACCAAAAAATGGAGTTCTCCTACTGTTTTTAAGTAGTAATAATAACACTACTACCGGTCATTGCACATGGGAATCCTCACTAGGACGCATTTGGTAGGAAAAAACTTATACTAAATATATTGAATGCTAAACACTAGAACCCCAAATCACTCGGAGAAGTTTCATTTTCTGGTTGTGGTAATTTAGATTATTAGGTACCTTTAGATTATTGTTCATAATGACATAAATGAGTAATTCAGGTATAATATACTTACTTAGTTATTCCAGAATATTTGCATAATGGCAAAGTGAGTAAGTTCTTAGAAAACATACAAAAAGTTGATGATTGTTGAAATCTACAGAATTGATGGCCGGATGTTAAGTTTCTGGTTTTCACCAGAATTTATAAAATTTATTGTTTTATCTAGTGCATCTACCGAGGATTAAAGTAGAGGCTTCAAAAGGAATCTGGTTAATGGCAGTAAGATAAGATGCTGGCCCCATTGGAAATGCTTGAATTCATTTCAAGAGTTTTGCGGGTATTGAACTGATTGATACAAAATTTGTGCAAATTTCCTGTTTTTCAAGCTCACTGCCATTTGTATTGAATTAATATACTAGTGTGGCATTGTTATCATCTTACCCGTTAGCAGGGAATGCAAGCGTGGCATTTGTGAGCGTTGGGAAGGTGTTAATGGAGGCTCCCTGCAAGAGAAGAACATAGTTGTCATGATTGGTACATATTGATTTCAGTGAGAGAGAAAAAAAGATATTCGAGCATAGAACATCGTGGACTTCAGGTTAATTCATCTCTGACCACTATGGTTTCGCTGTTCCCAAGAACGATCTTGTCGATGAACCGGCGATCGATGCTGCTTGCCGCCACAGACAGCATCCATGGGGCAACATTGCAAACGTAGCCGCCATCATCCAGCCCCGAGTTCCTGGCCGGCACGGACGTGAGCACCCCAGGCCTCATGGCGTAGAAGGAGCCAATGGCTATCACGTCACTGAAGTACTCAAATGGGTAGGAGGCCCCACACCATCGGCGATGGCATTGTCGAACCCCGCGAGGATGTCGGCATCGTCGCAGCAAACCTTGTAGATGGCGAGCCTGGCGCTGGGCACCGCTCCGCGAGCTGTGCCAGCGGCCAAGCCGTACATGCTGACGTTGGCCACCACACGCCCTGCCACGGTGTGGATGCCGTGTGGCTGCCGTGGCCGTCATCGTCCCGTGGCGACTGGCCAGAGCTGCTGGATCCTCCGTCGTAGGCGCGTGCTCCAATGATTTTACTGCATGTCACGCCATAGTCAGAACAGTGAGTCTAGGTCATGTTTTCATTGGCTTTAATTGAACTGTTCTATTGATAAATTTTTGGCAAAAATGAGAAAAATAACTAACAAATAAGGGATATCTCAAACAACTCAGTTGAGTTAGCTACCCACTAAAAAGATAAGGTCTTTTCATACTTGTTTGCACGTGAAGTTGTGGCATGTACCCTTCCACCAGCTCGGCGGTGGGCCAAAGCCTTCGCTGGAGAAGGATGGCGAGTCAGGCCATATACCGGTGTCGAGCATGCCGACGATGACGTCTCCCTCCAGTGGTAGCTCTTGAATGGGCGTTCGAGGGAAGCCCAGTCCCATGATCTTGTGGTCAGAAGCTCGAAGGTCCTACTTGGGAAGACTGAGACAACACCATTCATGCCTAACAGTAACAAGGAATATAGTATAAGATAGAGCTAGATTCATGCTTGCTTTACAATTTATACCGTTGATATCAATTGAAAGTAGTTCGTATATTTTGGGTTCATCCAGCTATCCCTTGATCTTGCTTTGATGTCTCTACGCCCTTGTGACATAGGTCTCAAACCTCATTGCACAATCACAAAAGAAAACGATTGAAAAGAAGAGCATGTTAATTGTCACATACCAGACAGTTTATGTGTCTCTTCTTTGCTTAGCTTGGCGGCGAAACCATTTCAGCTTCTCTTGTAACTACGGAGGATCCTATCCGTGTTAAATCGTTTGAATCATCTAGGAGTGGATCCAGTGGGGTTTCATTGGGTTTCTCGTAGTAATGGTGTGAACGGAGAGGGACAGAGAGAGAGAGAGGAAGAGCTAGGGTTAGGCACTGACCATCCATTGAGTAGGGGATCCGGCCATCAGGTTCATCGGTGAAGTTCTGCGCTAGGCAGCGACGGTCGAAGAAGAGAGAGCGACGCAGTGAAGACCGTGGTGGCGCAGTCCAGTGGTGGCGGCGGTGCTTCCCGTCATTGGCTGCGCCCCTCTGTTAGATCGGAGTAGGGTTTCTAGGTGGGGCATACGGCTCAGACGAACCTCGTACTGAGAGCCGCCGACCCCACCTCTATTTAATGCGCAGTGTGATGGGGGCCCGCCAGCCATAGATGGACTGGACGCCCCCGATCAGGGCGCAAGGTCAAGGCCCAAGTGGCCGTTGGGCCACTGTGGTTCGGAGATCAAACCAATATTCTCCCCCTTGATCTCAACTCATACTTTAACTTTAAACTTTGACTTTAATCCTTTTCACTTTTATTTGTTCCATCACAGATTAGTGCATAGAGCATGCTTCATCGTCACGGTCAATCGTCGATAGACTTAACAGCTACAATACACATCTCTATTTTGAAACAGATTCTTTAACTTTGGGCCCTTTATTGTCCGGAAATCATAGGCTATACCATAAACCCATGTCGACTGTGTGTTCTCCTAACACACTGGGTGATAAGCCTTTTGTACGTGGATCCGCAAGCACTTGCTTGTTACTTATATGTTCAATACTTTTAGTATGATTCCGGACTTTCTCCTTCACAACGTACAACTTTAACGTCAATGTGTTTGGCAGCACACTTGACCCGTTGTTATAGGAGTGAACTACTTAAATGGTTATTGCTGTTGTATACCATTATCAATTTCGGGTGTAAGTTCTTTTAACCACTTCGCCTGTCCTTAAGCCTCATAACAAGCTATATCATGGTTATGCATCTTTGATGACACCACAACTGTTTCTTTGGAGCTTTTCCACAATAAAACTCCAACTGCGAGTGTTAGCTACTATGTGGGTTTCACTAAACATCTCGCCAAAATTTAACTTTTGTACCCACAACTATTTGAGAGTACTTATTCTTTCTTACTCACCATGAGGCCTATAAATCCTTGCACAATTGCAAAACATTCTCAACTCCATTCCAGTGATCTATATCTGGACTGGACTTCTGCCAAAAACATCCCGGATACATAAGCTGTGTAAGGGTAAGTTCTTGCTTATAAGCATTCAGTAAGCTTCCAACAGCTGAAGCATATAGGACGTCCATTTGATCGATCTCACATTTATTCTTGGAACACTGAAAGTTCCAAAAACTATTACCCTTGACTATAGGAACAGGCGCAGGTTTATTCACATATATACTTTATTTCTTTAGAATCTTCTCTAAGTATACACTTGAGATAGTTCTAATACCCCTTTTCTTTTTATCTCGGTAAGTTCCAATTCCTGGAACGAATGATGCTTTACCAAGACCATTCTCATTGAAACTTGAGGACAAGAACTGCTTCTTCTCCAACAGTAGATTAACACCACTACTAGCGAGTAAGGCGCTACCCACATGCAGGATTAGGAAAATAAATTTCTCATGTTTAAACTTTGCATAAATATAATTGTCCTCTACATTCTCTTTAAAACCCAAACTTTCTTATTGTACTGTCAAACTTCAAGTACCAATGTCTTGAAACTTGCTTTATTCCATAATTGGATTTCTTCAGACAATATTTCTTACATTCTTTTCCTTCCACGACAAAACCTTTTGAGTTATGCTATGTAAACTTTTCCATACAAATCCCCGTTGAGGAATGTGTCTTTACATCTTTTTGATGTAACTGTAAATCGTAATGTGCCACTAACACCATTATGATTCTAAAAGAATCCTTGCATGCTTATTATAATCTATTCCTTCTCTTTGTGTAAATCATTTCACCACAAGTGGCGCTTTGTAGCTTTCAATATTCTCTTTTGATATCTTTCTATATTCCCTTTGGAGTCACCTTTGTCTTGTAGACCCATTACAGTCTACTGTTTTGGCTCCATTGAGAATTTCTTCTAAGTCCCAAACATCGTTGGTATTTATCGATTTCATTTCATCTTCCTTTGCTTCTTGCCATTTAGACGAGTGAACGCCTCTCATGGCTTTTCAAATGAGGTGGAATTATCCTCCATTTGAATTTTTTTCTTATTCTTTGAGACCTTCTGGGTCTCGTGGCACTTCTTTCATATGGGGCTATTGTTGCTCTTTATTGCCAAAAGGTAAATGTTCTATAGCCTCCTGTATCACAAGATCCTTGCTTACTTATTCATCTTCTTTAAGAGCTAACATCAGGTGTTGTATATGTCATACAACATCAACATGTATTAAGCAATTTGTTGCTCTAAACACTGTAGTGGATATGTAATTCCACTTCTATTCAAGCCTTAGGTATCTACATACCATGCTCCCCCAGATTACTCCATCTTCTTTAAAGACGGTGTATCTTCAAATTTCTTATTTTGGGTTTAATCTGTCAAAACTCGAATGGTGCTTTAAGCACCGCCTTGATAACTCTGAACTCGTCCAGTATGAATACTAGCCGACTATGCTATCTTCCTATTGGAACTGTAAAAGGTCCAAGAATTTAGCTATTTCTTTACTTTAGGGGTATCGTTATTATGACCGTCTTACCCCCTCAACGATCACATTCATCTTTTATAGATCACTTTTACCTTCAATGCATTGTATGCATTGCATTATCTGAAGTATGGGGAAGTATCTTTCTTAATTGTCTTTCTTAATTAATCTTACATTTCTCCCCCTCGAAATGTGGTATGAACTTTTCTACCACATTTTCGAAACATTCAGAACTCTTGTGAATGAGGAAACTTTGATTACTTACTTCATCCACATGATTACATCATGCAAACAAAATTCATATGGGAGTACATTTTTCTCATTACACTTCAAAACTCAATATAGTCTATTATTATCAATACTTCTGCAAGTCACGCTTGCATATCATTCTTATCTTTTGGTTCACATGCAACTTTCTTTTGTTCTTAAACTCATTGAGTACTTAATGACCATGACACAATCAGAGTGTACGGTCAATTCTAGGATAGCATAAGAGCTACCCCAAACTTCTTTCCAAGTGCGAAATACACTGAGAGCATATGAGTCATCATATCCTTCTCCCGCCATACGGGACAAGTACTATGCCAAACTCTCCCGCCATGCAGGATTGGTTAACATATGTACTATGCCAACTTTACCCCGCCATGTGGGTATTTTCTTAAACTTTTCCCGCCATGCGGGTACTATCACAAACTTTTCCCGCCATGCGAGATAATTCCCTTGAACGAACATAATTGCCAGGATTGACTCGTGTTCAATCATCAAATTTAAAAATAAATCTGAATACTCTTTAATACACATGCTTAATCTGACATTGGTCAAATTAAACATGCATGTGACTTTTATTACTCTCATAAGTGAAACTGAAAATAAATTCTTCTTCACAGAGAGTACATAAAAGACATTTCTCAATGAGGACTCTCATTGATCTATCTCATTTCTTGGATCAATATCCTAGAATGCTTTTCTTTTGAAGCCATTCTTTAAAGAGAACACAGTCCCTTAAGCAATGGCATTCTTTCATACATAACTTGCCCTTAGGCATTTCATCATCTGAGTCACAAGTACCCAGCTCATTTCTCTTACTGCCTTCAAGAATGAAAGCATGGAAGTCTTTTGTCTGAAAAAATATTCAACAATAATGCTCATTAAACTTTGAAATCTTTATGTTCTATTTTATATCACCGTTGGGCCAAAATAGAATAAAACATCATTCTTCTACATTAGTTCCACATCACCGTTGGGCAGAAATGGAATTAACGTATAGAAATCCAATAATCTTGAAAACATAGAACTGCTCCTCAAAATTAAATTCTCCCGTTGGTTCGAATTTAATTAGAAGACAATCATCTTCATTGCAGCGGAAACATGAAAATACATTTCTCTAGTTTAAGAGCATTCTTTGATCTTTATCTATTCTCTGAAAATTGGTCACTTTGATGCAAAATTATCAAAGATTTAAACTTTAAACAAAAAACTCATAAAATTATAATATTGTTATGATCAACATTGGTCAGAAAATAACAATACCATAATTTAACTTTAAGCTTAAATTCATAAATGAACTTATAATATTGTTATCATCAACGTTGGTCAGAAAATAACAATATTATAATTCATCTTATCTATAAACCGACTATTCCTCCAATTAATTTTTTTTCTTCTCTTTGGTTCCAATTTTAACTGGAGGATAAACTTTTCATCATTTACTGAATAACTATAACTGCTCTTCAAATTAGAAGACAATAAACCTTTAACTTTGCAGCGGAACTATGAACATAATTGTTGAATTTTACTCACAGAAAAATTCTCTTTTCCAATTTTCTTTGAGCCATTTATCACTGGAAAAATTAGAAAAAGAAAATGGCTTAAACTTTAACTGCGCTGTGGCCCAACCATCAAAATGGCCCGGCCCAACTCGGCACGCGCGCGCGCGCAGCCACCCAGGCCGCAACGTGGGCCTGGGCCGGCAAAGCGCCGTGGCGCGCTCGCCCGCCTGTGCCGCTGAGTGGCCCGCTTCATCTCCACCGTCCGCGCTCATCCGACGGTCGCCCGGCCTCTTCGCCCGAACAAAACCCGGCGTCGCGGCCGGCAACCCCAGAACCCTAGCCTCATTTCTTTCTCCCTTTCTCTCTCGCGAGTCTCTCTCTCAGCAGCACGACGCATCTCGAGCGACAGCGAGCAGCGCCGGAGGAGACGACGAAGACGGCGCCACCACGGGCCCTCTTGCCGGCGAGCGTGCTCCCCATCGAGAGAGCGCGCCGCCGTCAAGCGGCTCCGTGTCGGCGCCCTATACCCGTACCCGCGCGGATGCACCTCGGCGACGAACACCGGCGCGGTTCGGTCTTTCCCGCACGACGGCGGAGATGGCAGCGATGAGGTAAGCCACCGGCCTTGCTTTTCTTTTTCCCCTTCTGCGTTTCTGCTTATTTGGATCTTGCTTCTCTCGGTTTTGACCGATTTGGGGATGGGGATTGGATCTAGGGTTAGGGTTTCGGTTCCTATTCTTCTTCCCCTAGTTCGAGTCACGGGTTTAGGGTTCGGATCAAGCAATCTTGAGGCCGAGCCCCTTCTATCTTCACCCAGTTAGGGTTAGGGTTAAGGAACCCTTTCTGTCTGCTCAGATCCGAAGGATCTAATCTGTTCTTTTCCTTTGCTGTTCTCTTGATTCTCTTCCCACGCGTCAGCAAGCCGGCGGTGGGTACTCCATCCCGCGTGAGGCGGTAGTGACAGCGGCGGGGAAGCCCTGGTAAGACTTCCCCCGGACCGCCGTCCATTTCTTTTCCCTTCTGTTAGGGTTAGGGTTATGGGTACCCCTCCCCTTTCTCTCTATTCTTTACTAGGATTAGGGTTTCTACTTCTTCCGATTTAAAAACCGTTCATCTTCCCCACGCGGTTCTTCGTTCTCTGTCTAGATCCGAACGGATCTAGTCCATTTTTTCTTTTCTAATCGATTTCTAGCCCCTGACAAGATCCACACACTAGATCGATGGCTCCGATACCATTGTTAAATCGTTTGAATCATCTAGGAGTGGATCCGGTGGGGTTTCATTGGGTTTCTCGTAGTAATGGTGTGAACGGAGAGGGACAGAGAGGGAGAGGAAGAGCTAGGGTTAGGCACTGACCATCCATTGAGTAGGGGATCCGGCCATCAGGTTCATCGGTGAAGTTCTGCGCTAGGTAGCGACGGTCGGAGAAGAGAGAGCGACGCAGTGAAGACCGTGGTGGCGCAGTGCAGTGGTGACGGCGGTGCTTCCTGTCACTGGCTGCGCCCCTCTGTTAGATCGGAGTAGGGTTTCTAGGTGGGGCGTACGGCTCAGACGAACCTCGTACTGAGAGCCGCCGACCCCACCTCTATTTAATGTGCAGTGTGACGGGGGCCCGCCAGCCATAGATGGACTGGGCGCCCCCGATCAGGGCACGAGGTCAAGGCCCAAGTGGCCGTTGGGCCACTGTGGTTGGAAGATCAAACCAACAATCCGAAGCATAGCTACAGAAAGACAAAAGGATTGGTTTATATGGTCAAGCCTTGTTTTTCATAACAAGAATTATTAATCTTTAAACTTGAGCATGTGACAAATAAAGCCGCAAATGGCACGACAAGGTCACATAGCAAGCAATCGCCTGTCGTTATATACGAGATGCCATATAGGAGTAGGTCGGGTCGAAGAAAAAGATTAGATCTGCCGTCGTCCAGGACCTGGCTCAGCAGGTCGCAATGAGCAGCTTCTACAGCAGTAAAACCCTGGGGCTCATCGGAAGGATCAGGGCTGGGTAGGTGCCCCAGGTACACGATATAGACCTGCACACATCACAAACAATACGATCGTATTCGTATATATATGCATGCATGATAATGCATGGTAGATGCAGCTATGCATGCTCGCAGATCATAGCAGAGACCTTGCTGTCGTCGCTGCCGCCGTCGATGGATTCAGCGGATATCAGGTTCGTGGTGAAGAGAGCGACGAGGAGGAGACAACAAACATTGAGACGACACATCGGGGCCGTCTCGTTGTACGGCTTGCACAGCTTGCAGAGCTTCGTTGCTTGCTCCATAGCTTTGTGTTTGTTCTGTGTTCTAGATCATATATACTCCCTCTCATTCTAAATTATAGTTCGTTTGACTTTTTTTACTCTAAATTTGATCACTCGTCTTGTCAAAAAAATTATACAAATATAGTCAAATTTAAGTCATTCTTGAAGAAATTTAGTTAATAAAGCAAACCACAATAAAAGAAGTGATATTTTACATAATTTTTTAAATAATACGAGTGGTTAAACTTAGAATAAAAAAAGTCAAACGAACTATAATTTGGAACGGATTTAGTAGCAGGTAAGCAGGAACAACGGAAGTGATGTGAGCGGTGTGCTGAGACGTGAGTATGTATGCGCAGGCGCAGGGAGCTGTGAAGCAGTGACGACTGATGACCAAACTAGGCTTCGGCTTTCGGAAGCTAAATCCATATGGTTTCGACCATTTCCTAGCAAATGACGCTGTTGTTTACTTAGGCCTGATCCTTAGAATTGAATTCATTTTTAATAATTATAATTTAGACACATGTTAATTAAGCAAATATGATTGTATATGATTATATTTGTATATTATTGTTGGCTATATGGGAGAGATAATTATGTGATGTATTTCTACCGTACGGGAGCGAGTAGAAAAGCGTGTTATAAGTTGCAAAATAGAAGTATAGAATGACGATCTATAGAATCAATTTCTATCTCTCACCATATAAATTTGAGATAGCATTATACGTGAACTTTGAAAAGTGGTGGAATATCAAATTCCAAACCAAATACCCTAATTTATTAAGTAGATTTCAGTTCCTCCAAATAAAAAGATCCATACGGCCCCTTAGAGAAATGTAAATGTTTTTTTCTACCAAACTGTATAAAGGGCTAATTTGATTTATATCAATTAGTACAAATAACTACCAGTGTTATCTTAAAAGTTAAACGGTAAATAGTCGATCACCTAACGTTTAGCCATTATTCGGTCTAATCGGCCACTTAAACACGCACCGGTACATAAATGATTTCTACATACGCCTCTCTTTTCTAACAAAGGCAGTTAAATGGACGCGGTCTCTAACCTTGACTGGAGGAACTGTAGCTAAACAACCGTTAACTCAAAAACAGAGGTAGTTCTGTTAAGTACTCCCTCCGTTTTTTTATTGAGTGTCGTATTTGGTTTTTGGAAAACGTCGGAATTAGATGTCACATTACGGTCTGCATGCCTCGGTTCCTTCCAGGCAGTTAAGTCCTCATGCATGCAGGGAGAGAGACAGAGCCATGCCCTAAGTACGAAGCCTAATACTCTACCCTACTAAAGCTCTATCTTTTTCTATGCTAGATCTACTCAAAGAATCTCTCCTGTTGAGATGGCTCCCCTCCACACACCTTAAAAAATATACCTAGAAAATGTAACATCATAGAAACCAACCATCCAGATTGCTTACGAGTCTTCTCTCTTTACTCATTCGAATCTAACGGACAAGATTGTGTGCATGGTACTCCTCAGCCCCAACTGCGCAATCCACGCCGCACGATCCTCGCGACTCCACCGTTCACCACTCGCGATGCTCTCCCCCACGGTCACGGGGCGCGACTCCTCTCCCCCATGGGGGCACGAGGCCACGAGCGACGCGTGCAACTCCTCCTCTGCCAACGCCGCCAGGCCGCCGGGCGCCGGGCGCCTCTGCCTTGCTCCGGCTAGATTCCCCGAGCGGCTGCACCCACGAAGACGGCGAAGTCGCAACCTCCAACCTGCCCCTGCCCCTGCCCCTGCCCCTGCCGTCGGCGCTGCAGCTTGTGCCGAGGGTGGCGTTGATCCAACCGTCGGCGCCGCGGCTCGTGCCGAGGGCAGCGTTGATCCAGCCGTCGGCGCCGTGGCTCGTGCCCTCGTCGATGCAGGAGCAGGAGCCGCCTCGTGGTGCCCTGATTCCGGGGTAGTGGTCGACTGATGCGCAGCCTCGCCACTGGCCACTCCCTGCGTCGCGGGGCGCCGATGTTGGCACGGCGGCCCCAAAATCTGGCGCGCTGCTGTTCGACACCTGGGAGTTCGAGGCCACCCTCTATGCAGGCGGCGACAAAAAGTACGTAAACTCTGCTTCTCCTATTTCATGTCGGTCGCTGCGGAGATGCTATGGAAATGCTGGACGAATTGTGCAGCATGGACAGCAAGGACAATGTGGTGATAAACCATGCCGCAACGATTAGCCTGATACAACTGAGCATGCTGTTGGCGGGCTACCCCACGGACATCCCCGCCCAACGAACGCAATCACATGGAGTAATAAATGAAACAGTCACTGACTCTAATTTATCTCACTGTGTTCATGATTTGGGATGATAATGTTTCGTCTCTGGACTGTGAACAGATGCGCTGTGATTACCGGTTGCCACAAGTTTGTGGCAACCGACAATCACAACGCATTGGCACAAAGGATTGTGCATTGAAGGGGCTCTATCAGAGCATCAGGTCAACACAGAACTGCTTGTCTCTGATTGCAGGTCAGATATCACTTCAACTCTGTTTTTTAGCTATGTACAGTATTGTCAGAAACACATATAGGATGTTTAGATGGCAGAACTGGGGCCAATAGGGAAAATTTGGATACAACTATGTTTTTGTATAAGTTCATTTCAGGTTGGTGTAACTCATATTTAGTTCAAATCAAGTGGACAGTGTAGTTTCAGGTGATTGCTTGAATGAAAAACTTGCGATTGTACCTGGAAATATTGCTATTGAAACAAACTTCAGTTCCATGACAAAATCATTGTTCTTACAGTTATCCCTTAGCATGGGTAATATACTAGTCACACTTAATTTTCTCCTTGGTCTCTGCACCCAGACCAAATGCGACACTAAAAAACGGAGGGAGTAAACCGTCAGTAGAAATAGATCTATTTTTAAGGACGGTCGGGTTAAGGAAACCGCTACTGAAAATATGTTTTTCAGGGATGGCTGCTTATGTTAACCGCTTTTGAAAATAGCTGATTATTAAGTACGGTTGACATAAGTCAACCGCCCCTAGAAATCGATTTTTAATGACAGTTGACAAAGTCCACCACCCTTAAAAAATAGTTGTAGCACAAATAAATTCATAATTTTTTCAAGTGAAGTCGGATGAAGACAAAATTTATATCAAAATTACAGAGCTCGACGAGATCTACAACTTTGTAGTTGACAAATTTTTTGTTTGAGATTATTTAGGAGCCCCAATATATATATTATTTTCTTGGATTTTGAATTTTAAATTATTGAATTTTTTAAATGACCATGGATGGAGACATCTTCTATATAAAAGTTGTAGTGCTCAACCATTCTAAAATTTTGTAGTTGAAAATTTTGCCATTTAAGGTTGTTTATGTGTCGAAATATTGATTACAAGATCCATACGTATTAGTACAAATAGATAGCATTACATAATTAACCCAAGTGACTATGTGGTGTAGTGGCAGGGGACGGTTTGAAATCCTGGCAACTGCACTATATTATCGAATGGAGAAAATTAAATTCTACAAGTGGCTGGTTGGTCCTCTAGGCCTCTAACCACATTGATAATTTTTTTCTTATTTTTATGGCTTCTAAATGAATTTTTTAAAAATTTAAAAATTATTTTTAGAAATGGTTGACTTAAGTCGATCGGCTCTGAAAGTAGATTTTTAAGGATGGTTGTCTTAAGAAAACCATGTCTGAAAAATAATTTTTAGGGACGATTTTAAAACCGACTTAGAAAATCACTTATTTTTACGATCGATGGCATAGTAGCGGTTTTTTAAACCGTTTCTGAAGATCATTTTTGACCATGAGTAAAAATCTTTTCTGTACTAGTAGGGGCAAACGATCGTTTAAACGGGCTAAAAGATCGGACTAAACGGCTGATTAAACAAAAAAAGTATATCACTATGTAGCATTTAAACGGTGCGTAAACAGACTAAACAGCCCTTTAGACGAACAATGATAAATACTATGTGAAACAAACTGGAATTTCTATACCAAAAATTCCGACAATTTAGCTATATGATAGTTCCGAGACATCTCGCCTATCACGAGCATCTAGTTTTCATCTAGTTATAAGTTCATACAAGCATCAGTACATAAATATAATTATTACAATCGTTTTGGATACAAACCCTCAAGGCTAAATAAAGAAGAAACAACGATGTCCAAATTGATGGCCGCTGAGGAGCGGTGCACCACCAGCAGATGGATGACTGCGCTGTCGGCCCAGTAGACGTCGTGGATGAGGTCGTGAACAGGTGATAGTTGGGGTCCTCACGGCCGATGTTGAGGTGCAGGGATTTCGCAAGTTGATTTACTTATTGCTGGCCGATGTTGGATTCAGGATCAAGATCGCACGCTCATTTAGTGGCTAATCCTAACCGGAATCAAGAACAATTGCAAAACGCGCCCTGAACACACAAGAACACAGGAGAACTGTCGGCTGACAGAGCTCTTTTACTCAGATTTTTGTGAACAGTACAGCACGATTACAACAGAACCAAGCAGTTAGACATGATGCTTGGACACGCTACTTATACCAGTATCAATCACACGCACTAAATTAAAACGAGCTAAACAACTGCCTACACATGGACTAAACACACAAAGATGATAACTGCAGCTTCCGCACGTCTGGCTGTTTGAAACTCTCGTTCCCGCCAAAGCTCTCCACAAGACGCCTTCACTGCTTCACGTGCTGACTTAGTGTATGTAGTATTACTATCAACAGCTGAAACAAGGAGGTTTTATTCTGAAACCATTGCACAAATCACAAGCCTTGGGTAGCAGCTCCTTCACTGTCTAAACCCCGTTTTCCTGGGAGTCGTCGTCCGTTATTGCGTACACCACCACTGGGCTCCTCACGTCATGCTCGTTGTTGTACCACACGACGGCGGCCGAGTGGACCCTGCCCTCCTCCATCGCCACGCCGGACACCGTCACGGCAAACGAGAGCTTCTGGCCCTGCGCGCTGAACTCTAGTCTGCTCGGCGACACATCAACGGTGAGGTCCTTGGCCGCCTCAATAGGAAACACGACCTTCACGTCGTACACGGCTCTTGCGGCCCCGACGTTGGTGGCAGTCCGCGGGAAGACCGCGGTGAAGTTCTTGCCCGGTTCCACATGGGCCGCCATGGTCGGGTAGTTGAGGTCGCTGGGTGCGCCGGACGTCGAGCCGTTGGCGCAGGCCGTCGTGTTGGAGCCGGTGACGAGCGCGAGCTGCTTGGCGGTGTAATTCTGCGCGCACAGCATAGCCACATAGTCGCCCTCCGATGCGTCATACACGAGGCCCGGGTCATGCGCCTTTGCTGGGTTGAGTTGCCCGGCGCCGTACTTGAGCGCGGTCGTGTTGGAGTTGCCCGGTGTGTTCATCGCAGTGGCTGCATACATGATGAGCACCATGCATTGCGATATCATGATATTGCAAGTTGTTCACCGAGATGAACAAATTAAATTAGTGGAAATGATATACCAAACTCTATCGGAGGTGCAATCGATCTATGAAATGGTTGTTTACACGGTAGTCGTACCGGTGGTGATGAGAGCCGACATGATCATCGCCGGCGACCAGTCACGGTGGAGTGACTTGACATAGGCGGCGGCTCCGCTCGCGTGCGGGCACGCCATGGATGTGCCGGAGATGATGTTGTACTGAACCTTCCTCGTGTCGTTCGGATTGCCCGAGGGTGACGACAGCGGTGACCATGAGGCAATAATGTCGACCCCCGGCGCAGATAGATCAGGCTGTACACATTTGAACGTTGTAGAGAACACATTTTAAGCGCGACATTTCCATGAAATGATGGAAGATGTTCGTGAACATTATCGATCAGGCACCTTCAAGATCGAAGGGGTGACCAAGTTGGGGCCTGGAGAAGAGAAGGAGGCGGCCACTGGAGCTTGTGGATTGCCCGTAGTCACGGTGCGGTCTATGGTACCCACAGGATTACTGCACAACAGACCCGGGCGGACTATGTTCAGACTTCAGACAACTGAACACGAACTGGGATATATAGTGTAGTTCATCGATCTGGCAATCCTAGCAATGGTCATTGAGCTCACCTAGTGCTGTTGACATACGCCATGATTTGGTCGAACTTGTCCTGAGTTACCGTGAGACCGGGGAGAGGCAGAGTGAAAGCGACGTCAGGCGCGCGGGTGACTAAGACGACACCTGCTGCACCGGCCAAGAGAGCACCTGTGGCGCCGCTGGTCAGACGGCCGCTCTTCTGGGGTGGGCAGAGGACGATCTTGCCTTTGTAAGGACCTCCAACGAGGTCCTCTGGATCACAGGACCTACATTTATTGTAGCAAAAAAACCATAAACACTATATATATAATATAGACAGTCATGCACTCACACACACTGACACTAGCTAGTATGTATGTATGTCATTGTCATCGTCTTACCCGTTGGCAGGGAATGCAAGTGTAGCATTTGATATCGTTGGAAAGGTGTTAACGGAGGCTCCCTGCAACAGAAGAAAACAGTTGTATTGGTTGACCTTTTCATTCAGACTCTGATTTCTGTGAAAAATAAATATATAAGGACATTGTATAAAGATTTTGGGTTCAGCACTGACCACTATGGTATCGCCGTTCCCAAGAACAATCCTGTCGATGAATTGACGGTCGATGCTGCTCGCCGCCACAGACAGCATCCATGGCGCGACGTTGCAAACTCGGCCGCCATCGAGCCCCGAGTTCCCGGCCGACGCGGACGTGAGCACCCCACGCCTCATGGCGTGGAAGGAGCCGATGGCTTGTGCGTCGTTGAAGTAATCATTTGGGAACGAGCTGCCGATGGAGAAGGAGATCACGTCCACGCCGTCGGCGATGGCGTCATCGAACCCTGCGAGGATATCGGTGTCGTCGCAGCCGTCTTCCTGGCACACCTTGTAGATGGCGAGCCTGGCGCCTGGCACCGCGCCGCGAGCTGTGCCGGCAGCCAAGCCGTCAAAGCTGATGTTGGCCACCGCCCGCCCGGCCACGGTTGATGCTGTGTGGCTTCCATGCCCCACGTCGTCCAGCGGCGACTGGTCAGAGTAGGCGCGAGCTCCGATAATTTTACTGCACGTCATGCCGTAGTTTAACAGCGAGTTTGTGTCTTGTCTAATTTTACTGCACATGAGATGCGTACTTTGTGGTTGGCCCCTATAAGCAAATGCTACATCATCTAGGACTTGCCATTAAAAATAAACTTTTCTATTGGGTCATCAAAAGCTCGGATACATTTAACTTCGGTGACCAGATAGATCCATCATCGATCTTCGAGGAGGAAACATAAATGCAATACGTGTCATGGAAGGCTAGGGATTACTAATCTAGCCACGCGGGAAGCCTTCTCCCTATGAGGCTCAAGAGTCAAGATACCCTAAACAAGAAGCAGCTTGTGTTACACAAAAATCTAATTGTCCTCAGGAACCGGGCGAGCTGAAAGTTAATTAAGGCCCAGTAATATAACGATATTGTTGTCAATTTTATTTTGATGATGCTCATTTTAACGCTTCTGGGTGGAGCAAGCTACTAATTGGTGACAGTACACAGTTGCTCCTGAATATGTACTACAGCTTAAATTTATAGAAACTCATCCAATAGTCATAAAGTTTGCTATATGTGTTTATTGTGGGCCATAGGGTTCCAAAACAGTCTCAGATAATAATTTTTAACTAGGTAGACAGTAAAAGAAAAATGCATTTTTCATACTTGTTGCACGTGAAGTTTTGGCATGTGCCCTTCCATCTGCTCGGCGGTGGGCCAAATCCTTCGTCAGAGAAGGACGGTGAGTCAGGCCACACACCGGTGTCGAGCATACCGACAATGATGTCTCCTTCCAGTGGTAACTCTTCCTTGGGCGTTTGAGGGAAGCCCAAGAAGTCCCAAGACCTTGTGGTCAAAGGCTTAAGGGTCCTACTTGGGAAGACTGAGACAACGCCATTCGTGCCTGAAGGTAAGTGAAAGTTGTTTAAGATAGAGCTAGATTCATGCATGCTTTACTGTTCCTACCTTGATAGTATAAATTAAAAGTTGATTTGTTTGGGTTTATCCAACTATCCCTTGATCTTGCACCCTGGTATCTACACCCTTGAGACATATTCCCTCAATTCAAAACTATTAGTCATTCTAGCTTTCTAGGTTAGTATTTGTAGCTTTTGCTATGTAGGTAGATATATGTTACGCTATGTTTCTAAAAATTCAGAACGAACTACAATTTGAAATTGAGTATGACTCAAATCTCAATGCACAATCACAAAATAAAAGGATCGAAAAGAAGAGCTTGTTAATTGTCGCAAACCAGAAAGTTTATGTGCCTCTTCTTCGCTTAGCTTGGCAGCGAAGCCATTTAAGCTTCTCTTGTAACTACGGAGGATCCTGTCTGAAGCAGAGCTGCAAAATACAAAATAGCATATAGGTTTACACTCCAAACTTTTTTTCTAATAAAAAATGAGAATATGATAAAACTTCAACAAAGATACTACTGTTTTTTTTTTTTGAAATGATACATAGTATACCGGCCCGTTATTCATTTACAAAGGAAAAGAAAAGTGCATTCATTTCCTTTCTGAAACAAAGGCGTGGATTGCTATAAAAACTTTGCATCTCCTATCAGACAATTATTATTCATGTACAGTTGCATAAGGACTATAGGACAGCTAATAGCCTGACCATGCCCTGCAGTCGGCCGCGAACTGGACGCTGAAATGGAGTATAGCGAAAACTTGCTTTGGCAGTTGGCATGGTCACAAAAAGAAACGGAGTATATATAGCATGGTTTGTCCTGAAATGGTCAGGTGCTACACTCTGCTGAAAAGAGAATTTTCGACCTGCCGTCGTCGAGGACCTCGTTCAGCAGGTCGTGATGAGCAAACTCTACAGCAGAGAAACCTTCAGGCTCCGACGCATCCGTGCTGGCCGGTAGATGGCCCAGGTACACGATGTAGACCTGCTTATGATCACAATGAAATAGATGTGACAAAACTTCGTAGGTCTGTGCAGATCCTGAAGAAAAATCATGCATGCAGATTGCTGATGGATTGATGATGTATCCGTCTGACCTTGCCTCCGTCGCCGACGGATTCAGAGGCGCTCAGGCTCGCGGCGAAGATAGTGGCGACGACGAGAAGCAGCGGCAGTGTTCTGGGACGAGGCATCGTATCCTACACGGTGTTGGAAGCTTGGTGCAGCGCTGCTCCAGGCACGAAGAACAACACTCGTGTGGACGATATATATATACATATCTAGTCCCATGTGTGATGTGTATATATATATATAGAACTTTGTCACTATGCTTGACAGGAACCACCGGGTTCCTTCCACTGGAAGTTTTATTAGACGCTGATTGGAAAATTAATAGAAAAATAATTATAATAAAGAGTAGTTTAGTAATTTTAATCTGTTCATTACATCAGGGGTATCCGTTCAATTTTGCCCTGTCGCAGCAGAGATGGAGGGATTGGCTTGCCGCCGCCCGCGCGCCACCGGCTGCCTTCTTGCTAGGCTCTCGCTGCTGCCCGCTGCAAGGGCTCGACAGTACAATTGTACAATTGTACACTTTATATTTTAATTATCAGTAAAAAAATAAGGCTCTTAGTCCACGGGATTTTAGTTCTGATTCACAAGTTCCTATCATTTGGTTCCTCTATCTTTTTAGCCATAAGATCAAGAGGCAAGGACGGCTCTCATTATTCCCAAGCACTGTATAAAGTCACATAGAACTAATCAACTAATAATAGTTGCGTGTATATATCAGTCATGTTTTTGACGTAAGTGTATATATCAGAGGTCATCGTCGATGGGATGGGACAAGGGTGCTGGCATCAGCTTGCAGCGCGCATTGCTTGCTCCGTAGCCTTGTGCGCAGGAAACAACGCAGGGGCTTGGAGCGTATCGTACGTCCTGGCGCCCTGCCCAGCAGGACGTACTTTACATTCCACGATAGTATTCAGCGTGCTGAGGCTGGCCTGAGGCGTATCATATTGTGTGATCTCAAGCTGTTTCATATGGACGAGAGCCAACAAGAGGTTTAGATTGGTTTCATTAGGAATCTGTCATTATTCATCATATTGTCCTAGGCAAGCTCCTAGCACATATCCACGAGATGTTTGCTGGTCGCCTGCTACTGGGATTTGATTATTTGACTACGTCGTTTGGATTATCCAAAGCTGATGGCAAGGGGCATGTCGGGGTCATATTTTTTCATCTCGGTACAGGGCTCGGTGGTCATTGCCTCTCCTATGGCAGAGAGGGTAACTCCAGCTTGATATGGCAATGGCCCCATTATGGTGACCACGCGGGAAGAATCAGAGGCGTTCCCGAGAGCAGTCAAACACCCAGCCAGTGTATGATCTTCCCCTCTGACGTGGCGGTGAGGACTAGCTAGGCCTCGTTGAGCGCCTGTCAGCGGGATCTCTTCTTCTTCCTCCTCCTCCTCCGTGATCAGAGTGGATGGCACAAGTCTTGAGACCACCACCTGATAAACAGAGGCGCTATTCCCTGAGCCCGATCGGTAGTTGGACTAGGCTTGGACCACAGTTGTCCGATGGCTCAGAAGCCGACTCGGAAAACTTGGTCATGCCCGAGTTAGACTTTGAGCATCTTGAGGTGTTTCCACGTCCGGGTCGGACTGGAAATTGAAAATTCGCCAAAATTCACGACGAGATATTCCAGCGCGTCTTAACGAGGAGGTGGATAAGCTTGATCCACAGTAGTCTCCATGAGGCGACTATGGAGCTTGTCGGAGTTGTCCATTGTGCAGACAGATGAAAGTCGACCCCGCCGGGAACACGGTGTTGATCTTGGGGTCCATTGAGCTCTTGAACATTTTTTCGTCGAAAGCCCCTACCTGGCGCGCGGCAGCTGACGGTGCCTAATGACCGGCAACCTTGCTACGGGGTTACCTAGAGCAAGGATTGATTGTGCGTAATACCCTACGTCATATGTGGCATGTTGCCTTGCATTGGATTGCTTTGTATGATATGTTACAAGGGGGTGCCCTGGTCTCTTTTTATCTAGTTCAGAGGGCAGGCGGCCAGGTGCACAATTCTAGTTTTAGTCTAGTACAACAGAAGAGTTCTATTTTCTTAAAAAAAACAGAAGAGTTCTAATCTTCTTACAAAGATAGACTTTCTTTATGTGAGATTAGGTCAGTTTACTTAACGAGGAAGTCATGCCACCTTGTCCCACACGCGCCTTCCTGGCAGTCCGTGGGCTAGCCCATCTCTTTGACAGGTAGTCGGCCTTCTGGGGATCCCTTAGGATATTGGTCTGTCAGACATGATTTTGGTTCGTCATAAAATTTTCGTCATAGATATTCACATTTTTATTACTGACCCAACCGATGACTAGATTGTGTACCTCCGCCTTGATCTTGTAGTGCTCGAAATACTTAAAGCGGAGAAGAAGAAGCTGAATGTCGACAGGAGGATGAGGTGCGCAATGGCATGGCAGCCTGGCACAGGCAGGTGGTGGCAGGGTGGGCGCAGTGCGCGCGATGTGATGGCCGATGGGGCCTGACCGGGACTGCCATGACCGAAAGCGAGTGCGGCAAAAATCTGTTTGAACTCGTCATGTAGCATATGCCATGTTTCTATATACAGATCATCATCTTGCGCAAAAATATATATGTGATCAAGTTGGGACCTGGAGAAGAGAAGGAGGCGGGCACCGGAGCATACATATAGAGCACCATGCATTTCAAAATCGAAGGAGTGATCAAGTTGGGACCTGGAGAAGAGAAGGAGGCGGGCACCGGAGCTTGTGGTGGATTGACCGTAGTCTCGATGCGGTCTATCGTGCCAACAGGATTACTACAAAACAGACCAGGATTTGTTTGAGACAATTGAACACGAATGTTGCAATCTATGTTCAGTGAGCTCACCTAGTGCTGTTGACATACGCCATGATTTGGTCAAACTTGTCCTGAGTTACCGTGAGACCTGGGAGAGCCAGAGTGAAAGCGATGTCGGGCTCACGGGTGACGAAGACGACACCTGCTGCACCAGCCAAGAAAGGACCTGCAGAGTCGCCGGTCTGGGGTAAGCAGAGGACGATCTTGCCTTCGTATGGACCTCCAGCGAGGTTCTCTGGACTACAGAACCTACATGTTTTGAAGAAAAAAAACCCATAAACATTAGATAGGCAATGCTGGTACCATTCCCAATGCTTGAATTTTTTTTTATGTTAGCTTTGTGCAGGTATTGAACTGATTGATATAAATTTCGACAAAATTCGTGTTTTTCAAAACTCTCACATCCATGCACGTTGAATATGTATAAGATATATGTATATGTATAATATAGACACAGTCATGCACTCACACACACTAGTAGATATGTCATTGTCATCGTCTTACCCGTGGGCGGGGAATGCAAGTGTGGCATTTGTTATCGTTGGAAAGGTGTTAATGGAGACTCCCTGCAATAATATAAGAAAACAGTTGCAATGGTTGGCCTTTTTATTCAAATACTGATTTCTGTGAAAAAAAATATATAAGGACATAGTGTAAAGTTAGGGCTCAGCGCTGACCACTACGGTCTCTCCGTTCCCAAGAACAATCTTGTCGATGAACTAATGGTCGATGTTGCTCGCCACCACAGACAGCATCCACGGCGCGACATTGCAAACGTGACCGCCGAGCAGCGCCGCGTTTCCGGCCGCCGCGGACGTGAGCACCCCACGCCTCATGGCATGGAAGGAGCCGATGGCCTGCGCGTCTCTGAAGTAGTCAGATGGGAACCAGCTGCCGATGGAGAAGGAGATCACGTCCACGCGACCCGGCACCGCACCACGAGCTGTGCCGGCGGCGAAGCGTTCAAAGCTGACGTTGGCCACCGCCCGGCTTGCCACGGTGGATGCCGTGTGGCTGCCTTGGCCCACGTCTAGTGGCGACTGGTCAGAGTTGGATCCTTGGTTGTAGGCGCGAGCTCCTATGATTTTACTGCACGTACCCGAGTCCGTGTCATGTGTTATGCAAATCTACTCATCATCAGGCGGGGACGGGCCAGGCGGGCTAAAAGTTAAGGTTCTGTAAAATACTGATAGTATTGTCAATTTTACTTTGATTCTCATTTTAACGTTTCGTGGGAACACAAGTTACTAATTGGTGGTAGTACACACAGTTGCTCGACAATATACTATAAACTGTTTATATTTATGGAAAACTCATTAAATAGTAATTTATAGAAAACTCATTCAATAGTGATAAAGTATGTCCTCCATGCAACCACCACACTGCCCTATGTCCTTTTATAGTGAGAGCCTGGAGAACCCAAACTACATCCGCATCACTATTTAGGGCCTCTTTGGCACGGTTTATGTCGGCTTCGGCTTCATCTATTTTGGGCAAATCGAGGCACTGTAGCGTGAAGCCGTTTTGTAAGTCGGGATTAAAATGAACTAGAAGCCGGGAAAAGCCAGTTTTTCTGGCTTCACCGGCTTTGGCTTCACCGGTGAAGCCGTTTTGGATGAGCCGTGCCAAAGGGAGCTTTAGTGGTATCAAGATGACAATAAGTACATCATAGCAACAAACAATAACAATGATGAAAGCTCCAATATGAGAAACATAACTAACAAAATAAATAAAGCGACATCTCTAACAAATTTTAATTAGGTAGACAGTAAAAGAAAAGGCCTTTTCATACTTGTTGCACGTGAAGTTGTGGCATGTACCCTTCCACTTGCTCGGCGGTGGGCCAAAGCCTTCGTCAGAGAAGGATGGCGAGTCAGGCCACAAACTAGTGTCAAGCATACCAACAATGATGTATCCTTGTAGTGGTAGCTCTTGCTTGGTCGTTTGAGCGAAGCCTAAGAAGTCCCAAGACCTTGTAGTCAAAGGCTTAAGGGTCGTACTTGGGTAGACTGAGACAACGCCATTCATGCCTAAAGGTAAGGAAAATTGTATAAGATAAAGCTAGATTCATGTATGCTTCGATATAAATTGAAAGTTGATATGTTACAGTCGAGCTATCCCAAGGCATGGTAGTGATGCTGTATCAGGCCAGTGCCTCATGGATTTTGGTTCCAGCGGGTGTGTATGCACGGGCAATTTTCCCTCCATGGATTTCAGGTTCGGGGACATAAAACATATTGGGTTTGACTTCGAGTTTTGGGTTCCACCATTAGATGCCCAATGAAGACCAAAATAAATCATTTTGAGTCAAAACTCATGTCTTGTATTACTAAATTGTTTCTGTAAGCCACTAAGCTTGTTCTAAGTTGAGTCATGAAATTGCATGTTATGTGTTGTTGCCTCTTGTTTATACATGTGAATATGTAATATAAATCATGCATATGTTGCTAGAAGTTCCTTATTGCTCTTACTGCAGTGCCATACAATGGTGGGTTTCAGGGATCCACCGGGTTTGGTGGCAGGGGTGGATTATCACCCGAATATGTGTTTGGGATGGTTTCGAGTTTTCAGTACGGTTGGGTCGAGATTCCACCCGACTCAAATATGTCCTGTTACCATCCCTAGCTATTTCTTGATCTTGCACTGTGGTCTCTACGTCCTTGAGACATACTCCCACCATTTAATTATAATAAGTTTTTCTGATTTTTTGTAGGTACATATCATAGCAAAAGTAAAAGCTATATGATAGGTACATAGAAAAGCCAGAGCTCTCAAATCTCAACGCACAATCACAAAATGAAAGGAATGAAAGGAAAAGCTTGTTAATTGTCACAAACCAGAAAGTTTACGTGCCTCTTCTTCACTTAGCTTGGCAGCGAAGCCATTTAAGCTTCTTTTGTAACTACGGAGGATCCTGTCTGAAACAGAGCTGCAAAAGACAAAATAGTATATAGGTTTACACTCCAAGCTTTTTTCTCTGTTAAAAATATGAGAATATAAAACCTCAACAAATTAATAATCAAGTTTTTTTAGATGATTCATATACACGGTATTGATTAAGAAATAAAGAAAAACAAAAGTACAAGCATGCGCATTTTCTTCTTTCTGATCGAAACAAAAGGCGCGTGGGTTGCTACAAAAACTTAGCGGCTCCTATAGCACACAATAATTATTCCTGTACAGTTGCATGTGCACTATATGACCGCTCATAGCCTGACCAAAAAAAAGCCCTGCAGCCGGTCGCGAACTGGACGCCGAAATGGAGTATATAGCAAAAAGCCAAAAGCTTTGCTTTGGCACGGTCACGAAAAAGACACGCAGTATATATAGCATGATTTGTCCTGAAGAAATGGTCAGGCACTAATACTCTGTCTTTGGTGAACACTGAAAAGAGATCTTTACACCTGCCGTCGTCGAGGACCTCATTCAGCAGGTCGTGATGAGCAAATTCTACAGCAGAAAAACCTTCAGGCTCCGACGCATCCGTGCTGGGTAGGTGCCCAAGGTACACGATGTAGACCTGCTTATGATCAGGATCAAATAGATGAGATAAAATTTCGTAAAGGTCTATGCAGATCCTGAAGATGATCTATGATCTATCCATCTGACCTGGCCTCCATCGCCGATGGATTCAGAGGCGCTCAGGCTCGCGGCGAAGACAGTGACGACGAGGAGAAGCAGTGGCTGTGTTCTGGGACGAGGCATTGTATCCTACGGTGTTGGAAGCTTGGTGCAGCACTGCTCCAAGCACGAACACTTGTGTGGGCCATATATATGTGTACATATCTACTAGTCCATGTATATATAGAACTAATAATAGATGCGTGCATATATGAGAGTCGTCCTCGTCGACATCAGAGGCATTGCTTGCTCCGTAGCCTTCTGCAGGAAACAACGCAGGGGCATTCCACGATGAAATATCTCGCGCTCCTGGTTGGTGCCGGAATATTCAGCGTGCTGAGGCCTGCGGTGTATTGTGTTTTCCCAGAAGCTGTTTGATTGACGAGGTCACGAGAGCCAACAAGAGGGTTTAGATTGGTTTCATTATGATATAATTGTTTGCTTAGTTCTTGCACATGGAATTGGTAGAGGATGCTACGTCCCTCAATCCTAAAAAGAATGCAATTCCTGTTTTTCGAGGAGTCAAACAATTTTAAGTCTAACTAAATATATATAAAAAGTATTAACATTTGAGATACTGAATAAATATTATTAAATTCATCATAAACTATATGAGAAATTTTATGGTGCTTGAAAATAATGAGAGCCTTTCGTTCATCTAGATCTAATGGTTAAAAATGTAAAGGAACCTAATTAGAGAAACTTATTAAGTTGTAGGCCGGAACTGAAATTTAGTTGGCCAGGAAGTGATTTCTATATGTATCCAAAGGGTATAATGGTATTTTGATCGTTAGAACCTAACGATGCCATTGGGCACCGCAGATTATCCATCCCTTTGGATAATGTTGAATGGGTATAGCCATGGATAATCTGTGGTCATCACTCGCGCCGCCCGTCGATGTTGCGATGGAGCGGCAGGGCCATCCTCACTAGCGAAGACGTCTACCGGCACTTTAGTGATCGGCAAGATGAAGAGCCCCAACCGGTCCATCTTCAAGATGGATGACGATGTAGGCTGCGACAACTTCAGTTCGCCGCACCGCCTTCGTGCTGCTCCTCGAGGCGCAGCACTGCTCCAAGCACGAACACTACTGGATTCAGGTTCTTTGCCGAGTGCCTGAGGCACTCGGCAAAGGCCAAATTGCACTCGGCAAAGCCTTTGCCGAGTGTGGCACTCGGCAAAGAACACACGGCAAAAAATTGATCGGCAAAGATCTCTTTGCCGAGTGTCTTTTATCGGGCACTCGGCAAAAAAAACGACCGTCACGGCGCCGGCCCCATTGACGGTGGCTTTGCCGAGTGCCAACCCTGTAGGCACTCGGCAAAGATTTTTTTTAAAAAAATTTCTTTGCCGAGTGTCCCCTGGCCGGCACTCGGCAAAGTTTGAATTTTTTTTTAAAAAAAATTCTTTGCCCAGTGCCCTATTGACGGCACTCGGCAAAGTTTGAATTTTTAAAAAAAAAAAATTCTTTGCCGAGTGCCCTCTTGCCGGCACTCGGCAAAGTTTGAATTTTTTTTTAAATTATTTGCCGAGTGTTCTCTGGCCGGCACTCGGCAAAGTTTGAATTTTTTTAAAAAAAAATTCTTTGTCGAGTGTCATGGTCATGGCACTCGGCAAAGCTGGAAAAATGGTTTTCCGAGCGCCCATTTTTCCAGCTTTGCCGAGTGCTGTGACCATGGCACTCGGCAACGGGGTCCTTTGCCGAGTGCAACACTCGGCGAAGTGACTCAAAACGGCAATTTTTTATTTTTTTTTACATTCCATCATGACAAATAAATTCATACAATCATACATCACATATATATCTCATCAATCACATATATATCTCCTCTATCAGAAAGCCCAAACTATCAATATTGTACATATCGATTCAGTTTGGTCAATATATCTCAGGATGTACTTTTTCCTATACACAAACATATGGAAAACGATAACGACGCATACAACAAAGTGGATGACTTGATAATGGTGGATTTACAGCAGCCGTCTGTCATTGTTGATCAACTAGGGGTAGTCCTGGAGCCCAGAGCTCTTGAAAGCTCTCTAATGATGACAGACTTCTCCTTTGCTTCTTTATTGCCTTCGAAATGCCATTTTCGGGACATTTCTTCAGCCTGCAGTGACAATACATGGAATGGTAAGTCAATATTGTCACAGACCCACAATAGTCCACAGCTGACAGCCCCAAAGCAAACTTGAACAAAACTGAAGGGCAATGTGCTGAAGGGAAATACAATAAGCAATTGTTTAGCCAGAACAAGAACAGCAGAAGTTCACTTACCCAGCTTCTCAATGGAGCTATTTGTTCTTTAATCATATCAGCTCGTGGCTGCAGTGCATATTTTCCTTTTGTTTTCACGTCATCTACCTGAAAGGAGAAACAAGAGTTGTTTCCAATTTTTGAGACTAATATCACTACCATTGAACTTAACTACTTAAGAACCCCTTGACAGCCTCAAGGCTAACATCCAAAGTTTCATCACATAAATATATCCACAGCTTATTTCAACAATAAACTCCTAGGCAAACTATTTCCAACATGAATTTGTTAGATAGGGCCCCATTGGTGGCACAGAACTTTGCTGTTCCGCAGATAGCTCAGACCTTATTTTTAAAACTGAATTTCGCTTTCCATGGTTGAGTGGCAAACAGAACAGTATAGCAAGGGCTCCTATGCCCTATTGCCATTCAGAGTGGCAAGGAGGATGTTACTTATAGGATTAAATAATAAAAAAGTTCCACATTGACTCTGCATGATTATGGATCACTAAAGAATGCTAGGACCCATTTTTCTCATCCCTGTGCAACGAAAGTTTGTAGCATAGTGAGAACCATACAAATCAGCAATTTCAAAATGAAGAGAGCAGCATTCAAGAACTAAAGATAGAAAGACAAAAGAAGTAACTAGGAATCCCTATAGCTGTATTAGACTAACCAATGAAAACGCCTTTTCTAACTGAGACCTGTGCTCGTGATGAATAGCTGCTTTAATCAATGTTAATACTAACTTTCTTTGAATATAGCAATTAGCAAATTCGTGTAGTGTAGTTTTCTGCTGTAATCACACATGTTGGACATGTAACCAATAGATATCGAATTATATATTCTGAACTGGCCCATACAAGATAGCATATAGATCAGTGCATCCGATGGTATAAATCTATTTGAAAATCATTTCCATACGAAAGCAAAAGCCTGTTTACACTGCATTGTGCATAATGTTGCTCCAGTTTTTTTTTTTCTGATAGTTACTTGCACCCGTATGTAGCATTCACAACTCCTCAATTGAAGAACTGCTTGAGCGTGTATCCAAGTTCCAAGCATGATGCATGGACAATCGGGTACAAAATTAATCAGTTCGGTACATACGCGTGAACGCGCGCACCCGGAATGCCAGAACTCAGAAAACTACTCCGAACGACGAATTTCAAATTCGGGAAAAGGCACGAGTGGGGAGGAGCGTACTACCTTTTGGGGCCGAAGGTGGCCTGCGGCTGCGGCAGCGAGACGTAGGAGCGGAGCGGGTTGAGCGCGTCGGGGTGCAAGCCCGCAGCCTCGGCGCCGCCCGGCGGGAGGGCCCAGCGGGAGGACTCGGAGAGGGAGGATTCGGCCGGGGGCAGCGTCCCCTTGATGGGCACGGAGGAAGTACGCGCCCTCCTTGGCAGCGAGGCAGCCGGGCGGCGCGGGCAGCGCGGGCGGCGCGGGCGTTGGCGGCACGGGCGAGCGGGCGGTGGCGCGTGCGTGTGTGCGGGGTGCGTGGCCGGCCCAGGGGTTAAATCAATACTTCGCCGAGTGCCCCCGGTCTCTCGACAACGGGTTTTTTTTTAATTTTTTTTTTTTTTTTGTCCAGTGTCCCAGATCTAGCACTCGGCAAAGATTTTTTTTAAAATACTTTGTCTAGTGCTCCTGACACGGCGCTCGGCAAAATTTTTTTTTTAATATCAAAGAGGAAATTTTTTTAAAAAAAATCAAAACCCTCTTTGTCGAGTGTCTTGTTTTTGGCACTCGGCAAAGACCCCCTTTGTCGAGTGCCATGCCACGGTACTTGGCAAAGTTTTTTTTTGGACTCCAAATTTTTTGTGCAACCGTTTTAAGGTACCAGGAACTCCTAGTTAGAATTTGAGGATTTTTTTTGGCTTTTTGATATATTTAGTTACTTTATTTCGTTTACTTGAATTTTTTCGAAAAATATAAATTTGAACTGCACGTGGTACGAATAATGGAATTTAATGATTCAAAAAATGATAGTCATGTTACTGAGTGTAGTGTGAAGCCGTATCCAGGAACGAACCTGAAATTTCGGACATCTTGTTCACGAAACATGATCGTGAACTTGCGTGCGAAGTGTTTTTAAATTCTATAAAAAGCAAACGAAGCCCGAAAATCATGAAACTTGTTGAGATGTCGTGATATCATATTAGGAGGCTATGATAAAAATTTGAGAAGGTCTGGTGCACGTTGTCACATACGATACTTACAAACGGGATATCTCCACATGTATATATATATATATATATATATATATATATATATATATATATATATATATATATATATATATATATATATATATATGCCTGTGATAACAATAACATTGAAGGTACTTATCACTACATAAACTTGACCTTCTATGACAATTTCCTCATAAAAAATGTGTTATGTGTCACTAAATTACTCCATTTTCGACATTTTGCATGAGGTGATATAGCTTAATGATGAAAATATGGCAGTCATCATAAAAGCCAACCCAAAATCATCATAACATGCTAAGATGTCATATTTGTGAGAATTTTATACCAATGTTAACCCCATCATAATTGTTTAATGTTTTTTTTTATAAAATGCATCATTTATGCTAGCAAGCATAGCCCACCTATAAGAGTGGAGTGGGTCCCACTGCCACATTGTCATACATGGTCCACCCGTCAGGCTTCCCTGATAGCTATCGTATCCCACGGGATTTTCATGCCTAAAAGTATCTAAGTTTTTTAAGGCTCCAATAGATTTTTGTTTATTTTCCAAAGATTCTTGGACCAAGATTGGATGGAATTCATTTAGGTTTTATTTTTTAATTTAAATAAAATAGTAAGTTTTTTCCTCCTTCCTAACTCCATCTACGCCAAATATTTTTTTGGGCCAGGGGAGCAACAGTGAGCAGACCAGCCAAAGAAGGGAAGGAAAGAAGGCACATTCCTTGACCTAACCTGGTTCGGTTGGTCCTAGAGACTACAACCCTCCGCTTGAGCACTTCCCACAAAAACGAAAGAGCGACTTCAACCATTCTCAGTGGTGAATTTCACGGCGTTGTTTCCAAGAATACCACACCATGTAAAACAAAATAAAACATGGATGAAACATCAATTCTCAATGCATAGTTTCGTTCCAGTTTTTCATAGGCATTTAGTTTGATGACTCATATAAAGTTGGTAATCGTGCTAAGAGAGTTTAGACTAACTTATGCTCTCTTGTTAAAACGTTGCCATTGATAAAAAAAAATGCCTGTGTGGCAGCCTATTAAATGCAGATGAAATTTACATGAAACTCCCACTGAGATTGGCCTTCCACCTACCAAATCGCCCTTCTGTTTCATTTGGTGTTTTCACTATACAACTACATCCTACGGCAATTGTTAAATGATGCCATTTTAATCGGTAGGATATGCCTAGTTTTGCTGAACTTAACCGGTAGGATAGGCCTAGTTTTGCTGAAAACCAAAAAAATCCTTTGCTGAAATCCATTGGGCATGTTCGTTTGGAGGAATTCTGGAGGATTTTGGATGGTTTGGAGGAATGCTGGAGGAATTTGTGAGAAAAAAACACTGTTCTGGATGAAAAAAGAAGCGGATCAAGCCGGATTTAAGGGCACGCGAACGGGGCCGGTCGACCAAAGGCCTTGGGCCACCACCTGGCTCTCTGGGGCTGATATTTATGTTGCACTTTACTTTACTTTCTTAGCTTTTGTATCAGTGCTTGGGATAATATTTGTATCAAGAGTTTCATAGGGATTCAGTAGACATAAAATTGGGTGAGATTTTCGTGTTCCTTTAAAATGTTTGACTGAAATTGCAATACTTGAACAAATTTCATCTAAATAAAAAATAAAACTACCAAGTATATATTTATGATGATGACCAATAGAACCAAAAATTCTTATCCAAAAATCCACCAATCCTTCTCCTTACTATCTGCTATATAATTTTTGACCGTGCCTAAATGTTACCCCAGTCTTGTAATTGTCACTTTCCACCATATAATATGACGGCCACCGCAAGGATTATTATTGACTCTATACCTAAGTGTGGGCATATGTAAGCAATGAATGAAGACTAGACCCTTTTCCAGTCTTGTGTTGTACTAGCCGAAATAAGTACGGGTTGTTTGTTCTTAACCCTCAGTTAACCAAAAAAATGGAAGTATACATAAGAGGCCCAATAACACTTCTAGATCCAAGCCCATTTATAGAGCCCTATGTATATAATATCCAACCGAGCCACCTTACTGCAAAAGCTCACCCCACTCCAATTATCATAACCAACTAGTTGCCTCCACTAACCCATCGCCACCATTCGAACCCTAATTAAAGGCATGTTGGTATCGACCCTGTAGTCTGCGTCAGCAGCATGCGCCACCACTCGGTCAACATCCAATCCTTTGAGCCATGCATAGGTGCCTTGCTCTAGGCCTTCATGCCGACACCATGACACGCGCTCCCTCCAACATGTGGATGCCAACCTTCCGTAACGACATGGTAGCTAAGGCAACTCTTCCTCCATGAAGGGGTAGAAGCAAGCAGCCTGCACTTGGATAGGCACCACTATTCACCTAAATGATAATTTAGCCCATTTTATACACTGTGTAAATGCTACACGGTTGTATGTTTTTTTTTGGTTTAGTCAACTATTTATTCTGTTTACATGGTTATTTTGCCCGTTTAAATGGTCATTAGCCAGAATAATGGCTAACCAACAAGTGACCAACTATTTACTTTTTAACATTTTAAGATAACACTATTGGGCTCAAATTTGACACAATCCAGCGGATCCGATGGCGGTGGCAAGCCGAGATAAAGTGATGAGAGGATAGGAGCGCCTACTATGTGATTACAACCTCGTCCAAGATTTGTTTTTCTGATTTCTGTGAATGTTTGGATGTGTATGTGTAAATTCATCGGTTAGTTCTGTCAAGACTGAATACAAATAGCAAAACTGAATTGTTCTCTTTTTCCTTTTTGTCAATGAATCTCAGTCCTGAGTTTTTATCTACCAGAGACTTATAAAATAACCGAGGAACGGAACCATTTGGTTTGGTCCACCCAGTCTATTGCTTCACCTCCACTACTTGATCACTCCACTTTAGCTCCGCTAGCATCATTCAGCCTGTTCGCTTGCTCGTAAACGATCGTAAATTTTCAGCCGGGAACAGTATTTTTCTCTCACACCAAACCAGCCAGCAGTAAATAATCCACGATACGATACGACCTCCCGAACAGGCCGATTATGATCGGTATGTTATTATCCTAGTTTTTGGTAGTTTAGGCTATAATCAAAACTATCATTGCTTTGTTAGGTCCCATTATTCTTCCATATATGCTTCCACCTCACTGCCCCTACCTCCATTTGTTACCAGAGCCTAGAGAACCCAAACTATAAACGAACCACTTCATATATAGACGATTCTGTGGTGCTCCAAAGGACAACGAGTCCATCATATAGGAACAAATAATAGCACTGATGAAAGCTCCAACATGAGAAACATAACTAACAATTAAACAAGGGATATCTCAAATATTCCCTCTGATCCAAATTATAAGTCGTTCTAACTTTTCTAGATACATATTTTGTTTAATGTCTTTAGACATAATATATATTTAGGTGCATAGATAAAGTTGTACCTGGAAAAGTTAAAACGACTTATAATTTGGAACGGAGGGAGTAACTAATTTTAATTAGCTAGACAGTAAAAGAAAAGGGATTTTCATACTTGTTACATGTGAAGTTGTGGCATGTACCCTACCATCTGCTCGGCAGTGGGCCAAAACCTTCTTCGGAGAAGGATGGCGAGTGAGGCCACACATCGCTATCGAGCATACCGACGTTGACAATGACGTCTCCCTGCAGTCCCAAGACCTTGTGGTCAAAGGTTTAAGGGTCCTACTTGGGAAGACTGAGACAACGCCATTCATGCCTAAAGGTATGTAAAATAGTATAATTAAGATAAGCTAGATTATTCATGCATGCCATACTATTTCAACTGTCGATATATCAATTAAAAGTTGATATATTTATTGGGTTCATCCAGCTATCCCTTAATAGTGCATTGAGGTTCTCAAATCTCAATGCAGAATCACAAAAAAAAGGATTGAAAAGAAGGGCTTGTTAGTTGTCACAAACCACAGTTTATGTGCCTCTGCTTCGCTTAGCTTGGCGGCAAAGCCATTTAAGCTTCTCTTGTAACTATGGAGGATCCTGTTTGAAGCTGAGCTGCAAAGGACAAAATAGTATATAGGTTCACACTCCAAGCTTTGTTCAGTAAAATATGAGAATATAAAATTTCCACAAAATAGTATATAGGTTCACACTCCAAGTTTTTTATTTGAAATGCTGTATGTATACCTGGTATTCACTACTAGGAAAGAAGAACAAGAGAACATGCATGCAGAGTTGTTTTTTTAATTTCTGAAACAAAGGCGCAGCACAGAATAATTATTCCTGTACAGCAGTTGCATACGCAGTATATACGAGTATATGACAACTAATTGCCTTACCAAACAAGAAAAAAAAGTCCTGCAGCAAACTGCAAGCCGAAACATGATTTGTCCAGAAATGATCAGGTGTTACTCTCTGGTGAAAAGAGAATTTCAGACCTGCCGTCGTGGAGGACCAGCAGGTCGTGATGAGCAAACTCTACAGCAGAGAAACCTTCAGGCTCTGACGCATCAGTGCTGGGTAGGTGCCCCAGGTACACGATATAGACCTGCTTATATATCACGATCAAATAGATGTGATAAAACTGCGTAGCTAGATTTATGCAGATCCTGGGGGGGAAAAACAGGACACAACCAATAAGCAAAATCATGCATGCTGATGGGTCAATGATCCGTCAGACCTGCTTCCCATCGCCGATGGATTCAGAGGCACTCAGGCAAGCGGCTAAGACAGTGACGAGGAGGAGAAGCAGCAGCAGTGTTCTGGGAAGAGGCATCGTATCCTACATGTGCACGGAAGCTTGGTGCAGCTCTGCTCTACGCATGAACACTCATGTAGATGTATCCGTGCTGGCGATATCTATATATCTGTATATATGGTGTGTGTGTGTGTGTGTGTGTGTGTGTGTGTGTGTGTGTGTATAAGCGTGTATCATCAGGCTCATCGACAGGGTGTGTGTGTGTGTGTGTGTGTGTGTGTGTATAAGCGTGTATCATCAGACTCATCGACAGGATGGGATTTGCTTGGAGCAGCCGCGCACCAGCTTGCAGCGCTCATTGCTTCCTCCGTAGCCTTTAATTTGTCCTGGCGCTCAGCGTGCTGAGGCGTATCATGCCTTTTCACAGCAGCTGTTTCGACCAGAGCCGAGATGTTTGCTGATAGTCTGCTGCCTACAGCCTACAGGGAATTGATTATTTGGCCACGTCTTTGGGGAAGTGTACATGCACATGAAAACAATAACTGTTGGATTATCGAAACTGATGGCAAGGGGTATGTCACGGTGCAAATTGGTTGGACACGCGGTGGATATTGCTGATTCCCATTATGCATAATAGCACAAAATAGACAGTACATCAGAGACGGAATAACAGCACTGTATGCATCTCTGATGTTAGACGAGTTACAATTCAAGCCTGTCATGGATTGATGTGCATGGAAGTCACTACGTGAAAAACAGTTTGTAGCAATGAGACTTTTTTTAGAGGCAGCTGGCATTGGAGCAGCCCCTACAATGGCGTGCTCGGGCTCCAGCACAGCAGCCGCCCATACAAATGGCACAATAGGGGCGGCTGGTAATACGAGCCGCCCCCTACAAATGCCAGCCACCCCTGCTGTGTCCATTTGTAGGGGCGGCTGAATCACCAGCCGCCCCTACAAATGCCCGCTATATATACAGTTGTTGGGGAGAAAAATATCTCCCTCGTCCTCTCGACCTCAGCCCGAGACGCCGCCTCCGGGCTTTTCCCTTGCGTTGCTCTCTCCTGTGGCGTCCGCCGCGCCACCCTCTACCGTCGTCTCCACCTCGGCCTAGGCAGCCGGCCTCCGGCGCCGCCGCCACGCCGACCTAGGGTTTCGGCGCGGAACTGGCCTTGGCCTGGGCTCAGCGGCACACCGGCGCGGGTGTCCTGCTCAAGGAGGTGGAGTGCCGCGAACACGCCGAGGAGGTGAGTTCATCTTTAGATCGATCTCGTCTCCCCATCCCACTGCTACCGGCTCCAACTCCAGGCACGTCTCTACCTAACCTCTTCCTGCTCCTCAATCCTCTTCTTGATCCAGGCGTGGAGGACCGGGGGTTGATTCCGGCGAGTGGAAGATTAGCTCGGTGATGGAGGTGCCGATTAGGGTGGCCATCAGTGCGATGCGTCCCACTTAATCGAGGTATTTCTTGATTTCTATACAACTCTTCTTATAGAATAAGTATCTGTTATTATGTTTTCAAATAATGAGTTACGAGTCATGTTTCATTCTTTATTCCAAATCTTGTTTACTATTTCCTAAGAATGATCCCATCAGAGAAAAAGGCAGATGAACACGCAGAGCAATAATCTGACAATGGCTGTGAATCGCTTTGACTACATCACCAGGTAGTGGATACTAATAGAATAATGCAATAATTATTTTCCAATCATTGTTTTCATTTGATCAGTGACTTAGTCTATTGAGGATGCATGTACTAAAACCGTCTACAGATTTTGCAGGCTAATTGATGCTCCTATTATAGCCTCGATAGATTTTAGGTTTTTTACATGTACACCTTTCCGTTGTTTGCTTCTTTGGTACATAGTTCTAATTGTAGAATTGGTTCTCTTGCCATTTCCTGAATAGGTTTCAGGTTTTTACATGCTCTCCATTTTTTGGTTCAGAAATATATATTTGACCGTGACTCATGGACACAAGAGAAAGATATGTCATTTTGGGACTGCCAAAGTGTTCGGTGAGTAAATTCTTTCAGCTATAGATTATCTGAGTGGTCCTAACTTCCTATTTAAATTTCAGCTTCATCTTATAAAATTTTACAGGTTTATATGAGTGGTTCATCACACATATTCAGGTATCTCCTGAGTGGATTCTATATTTTATACAGATTCAAGCTTCTTCAAAGGAAAGGTGTGTTTTCATAGTGCTATGGTAACCTCCCTATTATTATGTTATCCAGGGCTTTATATTTACCACATAGATTATGCAGGGGTGATGCAATTAACTTTTTCCCGCTCAGTCATGCCAGAAAATATAACATTCAATACTAGAATTGGTGTCAATTTTTCAGCCTTTGCCTTCTTGAGTCATAGAGTCAGGATGATGATAAGGATATTGAAAATTGACTGCTGCAGTCTAGGCTATGTAGCAACATGGAAAACTTAATTAGTTCCGCCTATAAACCCCCAAACGATAAACCTGAAGCTAGGCGTTGGCGGCGGCTTCCATCTAGGCGATTTCGAGTGAAGCATACTCTCCATTGCCGGTAAATCCACCTTCCTCCAACCTACTTGCACGCATTTTGTGATAGCATTGGTATCATAGCGTGTTCTTGCTCCCGAAATCTCATCTCCCCTCTTTGCTTTACTGTGCGCCATTGTGTTTCATTTTCATGGCAAGCGAATTGCTGCTCTCCGCAAAAATGCCAAGTTTGAATCTTGAATACCTTCTCTTTGTGTGGTTGTTAGAAAGATATTTTTTATCTGGTTATAAGCAAATAACAGTATCCGTCTTAAAAAACCCCTAGCTTTTCATGGTTTGAACTTTTGGATCTACGATAAGCCGGCAGTAATCGCTTAGTGACTTGCAAGATTCGGCAATAATCGCTTACAGTTTTAGAGTTTGGGCAAAGTTGCGACGGGCAAATCATGTCAGTCTCTTCCGATCACATACTCGGGTTCTGGGATCCGCTCTCAACTAACAATTAAAATAACAATTAGTATGATTTACTACCAGATTTCATTCCTTTATGCAAAAAGACCACCAGCTAAACAATCGAAACTTTCATATTGACATAAAGATAATATATGAAATGTTTGGGCTGTTCTATTTCCCCCCGTCAATCATCGATTAATGTATTAATTGTGGAATGCTTGCGTGGCAGGTTTGTGTGGTAAGGAATCCTAGTTAGGGCTGCTATGGAGTCAGATGGATCCATACGAATCAACTATGGAGAATATGAACACTGGAAGTATGACAAGTTTGCCTGCGTCGTCAACAACATGTTGCTCCGCCGATAAAATGTAGACTTGCATAAATTCCAGGTGTGCTTTAAAGGCTACCATCTCATAAACTTCAAGGATGTGAGAACGTGGATTCAATATGCCGTGAATCATGGTGTAAGGAAAATGGACCCTTGGCCCATTTACTTTGGATTTTGGTGTTTGATGACCAACACAACCAAATTGGACTAATGAATTTGCAAGTGTTTATTTTGTAGTTCAATAGGATGCAAGACGTGACTTGGACGAATGCGACGTGGTGATCCGATGATCAACACTTTAAGAAAGACCTTAGGAGCACAAGAGAAGACCCAAGAGATCAAGTAAAGTCTAAGCATGAAGATTGGAACCAAGCCGTATGCAAGATCGCGAAGAAACGAGCTCACTGTGGGGACCGGACGCTGGACAAGCGACCGGACGCTGCGATCGGATGCTGGGTGGAGACTCGGTAGACAGGCGACCGGACGCTGGCGGCAACCGACCGGACGTAGGAACGCAGCGTCCGATCGATTACAGCAAGGTTCCAGAGCGGCAAATCTACGACCGGACGCGTCCGGTGGCAGGCGACCGGACGCTGGCTAGCGTCCGATCAGTACATTGCCGGCTCAACGGTGGGGCGACCGGACGTGTCCGGTCAGGACGATTCAGCGTCCGGTCAGTAGCAGTTTTGCGGGAGTTCGTCCCCAACGGCTACTTTCTCAATGGGGCTTATAAATACAACCCCCAACTGGCCATTTGAGTAGAGTGGAGCTAAGGAAACATATCTAGGGTGTTGATACACCATTTTAGTGATCTCCACTTGCATAGTGCTTAGTGTTTCATCAGGTGATTAGCGTAGGTGCTTTGCGAAGTGCTTAGGTTGATTAGACCACCGCTTATGCGCTTGCTCTAGGTATATGCCTAGTGTTTAGTGAGGTTTGCATACCTCTTACCACCCCGTGCTTGCGAGCACAAGAGTTGTACATTGGAGGGGCTTGAAGTCTTGAGAGATCGCACCAACCGTGTTTGTGGTGCGGCCGCCACCGTGTACCGAAGGGAACAAGGCTCGCGACGTTTCGGCCGAAAGCTTGATAGTGAAGACGGCGGGGAGCATCCGGGAGAGGCTTACCGGAAGGCACGTTGGAGACCCACTTGCGCGTGGGGAAGGCCCGAGGCTATCCATGGAGTTACCCGACCGGGAGCTTGGCCCTTGCGAGGGATTCCTTGCGAGGATTCCTTACGAGGGGCTCCAACGAGGACTAGGGGGAAGCTTGCGCGCTTCTCGATACCTCGGTAAAAATACCGGAGTCGTCGACGGGAGTTTGCATATCTCTACCTTGCTCTTTAAGCTTCCGCATTTACATTGATCATATTATTATCATCTGCGGTAGAGATAGCAACACACTAGCAAAACCATAGTTACACATATAGATAGATTATCTTTTGCATAGGTTTTGCTAGAAGTAGAAAAAGAGGCCATAGTCTAGAGTTAGATTTTTAAGTTGCCTAATTCACCCCCCCCCTCTTAGGCGTCCACGTGTCCTTCACATGGTGTCGAAGTGCTAGATGTGAACCTGGGTCGGTATGGCAAGACTTTTCTGCCTCGTTGCATTTTCACTTGTCGTTCGCTTCAGGAGCTAAATTTACAGATGGGAGAAGCTCCTGAAGATGATCTTGAGCATGAGGGGCTTATGTTGTCAGACAAAATATGTCTTCCTTCCCTCAAAAAGTTGAATCTCTATGATGTGGAGGTGGATACTTTGTCTCTTTGGCAAATCATTAGTGGGAGCCCTGGCCTAGAGGACGTGCATTTGAGCAACTCTGCACAGCATCTTGAGCTTGTAAAATCAAACATGCTAAAAACGCTATAACTTCATGGCTTCTTTGGTCGAGGCAAAGGACTCACTATTGCTGCCCCTCATCTCACTCACTTTGAGTGCATAGGCTGGCCACTGGAAGAAATTTCTTGGCAAAAACGGCCATTCTAGAGGGTGCACATGTAGATGCTTGGTGTTCTGGATGCACTTTTGATGGTCAGTCTGATCTTATTGGTATTGTTTTGCATGCCAAGAGACTCGCATTATGCGGTTCTGACATAAAGGTATGCTTGACTCATGACAAGTTCCCCTGTTTCAGTGCTATGAATATTTTGAATGGAAACTGGTTGATCTTTTTTTTGTATGCTACTCATGACAAGCAATTTTTCATTTTTTTTCTAGTCCATCTGGATATGTTATGTATTTATTGTGTTTATAAGCAGAATAAAAGTGATGTTGAACAACTTCCTTTGATTAGTTGAAGGTCCAAAAATTGCACAAGACACAGGCAATGTTGTTGCTTGCTAGAAATATGATTGGCCATCCTTATTTATTGATGGTTTAGTGGTAGTTTATATAATGCTCTTGTGTTTGTGGTCAAATTTGAATTATATATATATATATATGTATATATGTTCTGGTCGAATTTGAATTGTAAATTTGAATTTTTTTTGGTGAAAAAATGTACTGTAGGGGCAGTTCCCTACAAACCAGTATTATAGGGGCGGCTGGTACTACAGCCGCCCTTACAAATCCATTTGTAGGGACGGCTGGTAACACCAGCCGCCCCTACAAATCGATTTGTAAGGGCGGTCTGGGAACCGCCCCTACAAATGCATGATTTGTAGAAACGGTATGGTAGGGGCGGCTGGCCGAGCCGCCTCTACAAAGTCTTACCAAATTACCTACAAACCATTCCTGTAGTAGTGAGTAATTCAAAAACCGTCATGGAATAATGCAATCCATGACTATTTTAGACCATCATAGATCTGCCCGCAAGGCCCACTTACTCTAACCCAAGCCCAGTGTCTGTGACGGAAGTATAACATCATGGACGAATTGCAACATCGCCAATAGATGCTTGCGTGTATGATGATGTGGATGGTTGCATGGATGATGATGTGGATGCTTACATCACCATTCCGAACCATTAATTTTTCCCTAAAATCCCAGCCCATTTGTTAACAGGCCAAAACCAAAGGTGGACTAATTTTCAGCCCATTTTCAGCATAATTTCAGCCCATATTTAGGCTATTTTCAACCCATTTGTAAGCCCATGCATCATACATGTCAGCCCATATAAACACATGCAACCCATATAAAGTATCCAACAACACATTAGATCACATACAACATCTGATCACATATAAGATTTATCCAAGAACATCAGATTACACAAGTTTCATCCAACATGAGTGACAAAATCAGATGACTAAGAGTTAAGTAAAAGAATTTGTGCTTGCAAAAAAAAACTATAGCTCACATGTCCCTCGCTTCCCTCCTTGCTTGTTGCAACCTGCAAATAAACAAAACAGCACAAAAGAGAATAAATAGCTAGCAATAAACTTTATTTGACAAATTGGAGTTCACGTGACCGTAGAAATAAACATAGTTTATAAAAGATACAGGTTTAGTTGCAGGATCTCGGTTGCAGCGATTTCTGCATCTACTCCTGTTTCAAGCTTGACGTAAAGTTAGTATAACACATAATCATTAATCTGTTTAAAGCATAAAATTGTTTTTGAATACGAAAAATGACAAGTACACAACTTTTAAAAGAAACAAATGACTTCAGTCTATTATCAGACTAAATAATATGCAGTAATTAGGAACTCAGGTACCAGGACATTTATAAATATCTCTATTGTTAGATTCTGTAGACATTTCTGAAACTTCTGCACTGAAAAATGGTTACTATATGTGTAATTATTTGTGGTCATTCCTTGCATGATGAAATGACTTTCTTCGCTTTTGCATGTAGCGTTTGTTTCAAGTCAAAAGGGAGGATCAGCAAGAAGCAGACCGTGTTTTGGAAAATTATGTTAGGAAAAAGGTCAAGGACATTTTGTACCAAGCTCGTGTAGCCATTGCAAATGGTGCTGTCATTGGCTGATGTGCGGGCTGCTGCCAAGAAAAAAAATCATGCATCTTCAAATGTAGCATCTTATCGACGCATGGCCAAAGATAATCGGAATTCACGTCATGCAAATAGGTGTTTACATGAGCGCCTTAACCAGATGGGGGAACTTAATAATGACCTAATACTAGTATGGATGTGAATTCGTGTGTCTATTTATTAATTAAAGAAAGCACACTCTTAGTAGTTTATTTTTGAACTACTATACTTGTTTGGATATAGGATCTTTATCGCAAATTGGATCAGGAGGTTCTAGAAAATCATAAAAGGCGCCTTGCAGCTCTACAAACAAATGTAAGTACATTAACTTGATACTTGTACCTATGAAATCGGTATTAATTATGGCAAAAAAAACTAGCTGGTCTAAACCATTTTAAGTAGACAATTGATATGTTTTGATGTCAGAATGACAACACGCAGTGCAGCAGTGAGGGAGTGGCCTCATGTTGATGGTTACTGTAGTTTCCAACTTTCCATCTTAGTTTTAACCTCATGGTAAGCTGTACTTCTAGCTGTACTGAAACTTGCCACCTCCACTAAGGAATTTATAATTTAGTCCCACGGGAATCTGAAGGTTTGACATAGCTAGTAGGTGATGAAATAGACTTTGAAATCTTGTGCTTGTCTAAATAATTCTTTCAGCTCCAGAATTTCATGGAATGCCAATTCATTTTATTTCTCGTCAGGGCCACTATTCACTTGTATATGCTTCATGTATGGTGCTGGTGTAAAAGGAAATCATGTATAAGACAATTAATTAATGTTTATCAGTCCTAAAATCCAATTGATATTTACATGGTATTATCATTTTGCAGCTGCCCACTAGTTCATCCCATGTTGGTGAGGACTTGGATGGTGAGGACATGGATGGAGAGGATGAATTGGACATGGATGGCAGCTACATGGAAGGAGAGGACATGGAGGAGGACATGAATGAAGAGGACATGTATGAAGAGGACGAAGGGGACGAAGAGGACAGGGATGAAGAAGACATTGACGACAACAATGGGGGCAGCAATGCTAGATCATACATCGACGACTTCTGTGATTTGGGATATATATGGTAAGGTTGCTATTGGCAGAAATAGCACATGGGTTGTCAAAGTGACTTTTGTCTATTGAACAACATAAGCTAGTGGCTGTCTTTTGTCTTTTGAACATGTATGGTCGTGGATGGTTAACTTAGTAGTAATTGGATGTTAGATGGACTTGGCTAAAACTAGGATGTCGTAGTAGGTGACATGGCTGTACATGCATAAATTAGGAGCAGCATATGGTGCTAGTAGTAGAATTTTAGATGTAATTTGTGAGGGCAGAACCTTTGGTATGTTGGCCCGTATTGAATGCTTTGTAAGCTTTTATGGAACTTCTAATATATATGTTTGATTATTGTGCTATGCATATAATGTGTTGTTTAGTGCATCTGGAACATAACATGTAATTGTGATATTTTCATGTCATCTACTAATTTCTCTGGTGGTGATTTGAGAAAAAAATTGTGATTTCCTTGAGGGGAAACCATCAGGAAAATTAGGTTGAACTGATAGAAATTCAGTATTTAACCTAACGGTAAGCCTACAGTAAAATCAATTAACCTGGCGGCTGCTGACAATGTACTGGACCTACTGACGTTAATTTTTTTTGTCACGCATCCATCAAAGAAATACCATCAGGAAAACATTTCTGTAGGGAGGCTCACAGGAAAATTCTATTTCTCTGTCAACCTATGCCTATTGGGTTCCCGACAGAATTAATTTTTCTGACGATTTTTCCCGCTTTCTTGATGGTTTTTTGGCACACAGGAATAATGGTGTTTCCAGTAGTGACTTAAGTTCCACAAGCAAGACAGAAAGGCAGCAGGAAACTAAAATAAAAAGAACTTCACCGAAAAACTATATGGACTATCTGACAGTTCACTACCTAGATCACGACAATACTGCCGGTTCAAAACACCCCATCACTGCCGGATTTTGAACTGGCACAACCATACCGGCAGTGATGAGGGTCAGACATCACTGTCGGTTCCTACAAACCGGTAGTGTTATTCAACTTCACTGCCGGTTCTTTACGCAACCCGATAGAGTTCAGTTCCACCAACACTGTCGGTTCATGAGACCACCCGGTAGTGTAACCTCGAACATCATTGTCGGTTTGTGTCTTTAGCCGGTAGTGTTGTCGTAACCAGCACTGCCGATTTGGGACAAGACCCGACAGTGATGTCTAAGCCAACGCTACCGGTTTGTGGCTCAAGCCGGCAGTGCCATCTTGGCCATCACTGCCAGTTTGTTGCTAATCGACAGTGATGGTTGCGACAACACTGCCGGTTTATTGCTAACCGGCAGTGATGGTTACCGTTTACACCAAAATTTGGAAGAAGAGTCACAGGGACTCGAAAACTCTCAAGATCATGTCATCAAGGAATCAATTGCGTGTAGATCGGACCTAGCAAATTCGAATGCAAAACTGGAATCGGCTTTCTTCAGATAGCACTAGCGGATAACGACAAAGGCTATGATCAGCGCCAGGACGAGACATGTTGGACTCTACAAAAAGGGAAAGATTAGAGTCCAAGTTATCTTAAATTAGGAATGTTTTCTCTAGGGTCAAAAATCGTGATGAGTCGTGCTTAGACAGGAGTCATGCATAGGTCCCGGGTATAAATATCAAGCCCCAGCTATTGTAAAAGACACACAATCAATCAAATACCAGTTATTTACTTTTTCGGCTCCGGCCACCCCTTAGGAGTAGGAGTAGAGTAGATCTCGACGAGTTCTTCAGCAAGTACGGCTGCATCGATCCGGTCGACCTCCACTTCTTGTCTGTTAGTACCGTCATGGCTTATACCTCTGTTCGTATGGCTGCATCGATCCAGTCGACCTCCACTACGACTCTGGTATGAGTTAGTTATCGATTCTTATCTAGTTCAAGTACGGCTGCATCGATCCGGTCGACCTCCACTACTCAAACTAGATTAAGGTCAAGTTATCGGCTCTATCTAAGGGTGGTGTTCCTTCGGATAGATTCATTAAGTTACCGATATTGCTTATTGCTTCCATTATTTATTTAATTACAGCAATATCACTTCGCCTGATTGGGATTGATCTAGATCGGTCTTATATCTTTTTTAACCCATCGTTTGTTAATCTAAACTGATCTAATTTGCACTTTAAACGATGAGTTATGTTTTATCGGTTGTTTTACATCAATCTTGATCCTGCATAGCGTGTGGTTAAGGCATGTTTGATCTTGACTAGATCTATTGGCTAGCAAAAACTGTTCCATGGCCCGTTATCACGGCCTGTGTGATTCTGCCTCATACCTCACTGTTAGCACCGTGGAGTAGGAATCGTTATTTGGTAGATTTGTTCCTGAGAGAACATGACCTTAACTGTGCGCTATGCCTGAATTGACTATTTTAGCCGACATCGAGCGCTTTCACGAACAGTTCGCATCACGAGATCATTGAAGTAGCGATAGGTTGAAAGATATGTTAGCCCCGTGATCTTATTATTGTATTATGGCCTGCATGATTCTGCCTCATGCCCCACTGATATTAGTAATAAGTTAGGGTCGTCGAGTCCATTATTATTTCTACGGCCCCACTAGTCATAGCGATAGATGAGATCTAATATGTTCATTAGATTTACCTCTATTAAATGGTTGAATGATGATGAACTGTTTCTTTTATAAAAAGGGGTTCGGTTACTTACAGTCATTGGCTCAGCATGAACTAATTATTGTTAATATCTTATTTCCTTTGACCAATATTTGTTTAAAAAATGATATTCATCCTGAACGATAACCGATTCTTCTTACACAACCCCATGAGCTTTAACCAATTTATTCTTACGAATATGCTGGAATCGACTATTTAATCGATCTTCTTTCATATCAGCTCTCAGAGCCGCACATTTGGGACTGTCTGGCAACACCAGCATGTTCCGCCCTTAATTACTGATAAACTTTCTCTCCTTGTCAATTGCAGGGTCAAATTGACTGGCACGTCTCGGGAGGAGTGCGCAAGATCGACCAACCCTGTGCTGAAGCTAGGCAGATCTCCAGCTCCATCGAGCAGACCCTTCCGGCTTGCTCGTGTGTCCTCGGCACAAGACGAAATTCTGTGTCGACACGCGTTTCTGGCACGCCCGGTGGGACACCACAATCATCATGGTGGCTCGCGACAACAACGACATCCTTATGGTACATTATGAAGATCTGCCTGATGGAGATAAAGGTGTCATCAGCAAAGCTACATAAGAGTTTTAGAACAAGTGTTTGTTGTCCTACACCAAAACACGTGACAACACAATTGTTCAGAAATTTCCACTACCAGGAGTTCTATTGCACGGGCAGATAGATACAACTGAAGCTGAAGACAGGCGTTTCTTTATGGAAGTTGTAGACAAATCTGTTCGTGATGCCATATCAAGCCATAATGAAGCTTTCTTGGACATATTCCACAACGCCATGAAAGAGGTGATTCATGGGTTTCCAGTTGGTCAAGGTGGGCCGGCTTATTACAACATTCTAGATCCATCGACCCAAGGGACTAATCAAGTCAGTACCAGCCATCAAGGAGTAGCACTAGCTGGTAATGGTGATGTCCAGGCAGTTCAGGGTTCATCTAAACAGGCTCAAGGAACTACTATGAATTAGATACAGTACAATCCTGGACCGCCAGTACAGCATGTGCAACAGCCGACGGGGCAAGGACAGAACCAGGTGATCAATTTTTGCACATCAGGCCACATACCGTCGTCGGCTCAAAAAATAGCACCATCAATTCAAAGGATCCGTAGAGATATAGACCCTTATGTCTATAATCAGAGACTTCAAGCAACAAGCCAGCAAAGAACCCAGCAGATCCAGATTCCATAAGGGTATCACTATGGCACAGATTATAACACCCTTCACATGATGCCAAATCCAGGATACCAAGGCACCTGGGATTTCAATCCACAGATGGGTCAGCAGGTGCAGAGGAATCCAAATCCGCAAGCTGATGAGTTATTGCTGAGGGTGATCGAGATGATGAAGAATCAGTTCGGTCTGAAGCCAAAAGGGCTGACCTTTTCGTACAAACGCCCATATCCAGAATGGTATGATTTGGTCGCTCTTCCCACAAATTACAGGCTCCCAGAGTTTGCTAAGTTCACTGGCCAAGATAGTACAAGCATGATAAAACATGTTAGTCGGTATCTTACACAATTGGGCGAAGCATCAGTTGAGGATGCCCATCGAGTTCATTTCTTCTCCTTGTCCCTATCAGGGCCAACCTTCACTTGGTTCTCATCACTACCAGTCAGTTCCATTGCTAATTGGGCTAACCTAGAGAAGAAGTTTCATACATATTTTTACACTGGGACCAGGGAAAAGAAGATAACTGATCTGACAACTATAAGGCAGAAGACTAGGAATTTGTGCTTCTCCTTAAACTTGGCTGATGATCAACTAGTTGCTTTAGCTGTTCAAGGAATGCTGTCAATGTGAAAAGAAAAGCTACTGGGACAAGAATTTGACAACTTGGGTCAATTGGCTCAATGAGTGGCAGCGCTCAATAGCCAATTCCAGAGTATGCGCAGAGATACCCGATTTCAGAAGAGTACCACAGTAGCTGAAGCTTATGATCCATACTCAGTCGATGACGGCTATGAAGATGAAGAAGAAGAGGTTGCCACAGCTGAATGGAATTGGGGCAAGAAGACAGTAATGGTGCCAAATCCTTGTGGAAGAGGAGTCGAGGAGAGCTATGACTTTGATGTCACCAAATCAGACAAGCTCTTCGATTTCTTACTTGAGAAGGGGTAGATAAATTTGCCCGATGGTCATGTTATGTTGCCCCCTAATCAATTGAAGAATAAGAAGTTCTGCAAGTTCCATAATGCTACCTCTCATTTCACTAATGAATGTAGAATCTTTCGACATCATATACAGAGGGCTATTCAGCAAGGGAGGCTCAAATTTGACACGCCTCAGAAAATGAAAGTTGATGATAATCCTTTCCTAGGAGATCAGAATATGGTTGATGCTAGACTAATCAAAGGAAAAGCTAAGGTCCTAACATCGACCAAATCAAGTGAAGCTAGAACAATCGATCCCAAGATGCAAATATCGGCTAACGAGTACAGAGAGATTATAAGACATCACGCCGAGCAAAAGAGCCGATACGAGCAGGGGGAGACGTCAAAAAATGGGGTGACAAAGCCACGAGTTACATCTCGGATCCTGTTGAATAAGTGGCAGTGGCAGAAGGAAAAGGATTATCAGCGTTGGTTAAAGGATCAAGCATACCAGCATCAACTGAAAGAAGAGAGGTATGAAAGGAAACAAGCCGAATTACATTGGAATTGTCCTTTCTTCATACATTGCTGGAATGAAGGTTTGAAGTTGCCTACCAGACATGACTGTCCAGAATGCAGCAATCAATATTGGGAGTTTTGGCAATCTCAAACCAACCACCGATCTATCCATACTCAAGATGCATATCATCATAATAACATGGATCGGTCCTTAAAAAATGGAAGTGTTCATAATCGGCTGGGAAAAAGAGTTGTTGACCAGGACTGGGATGATTGTGAAGAAGAAGGCAACGAAAGAAACTATGTTTGGCAGGAAGGCCAATGGTGTCCAGGAGGTTTAACAAGAAGCCAGAAGAGAAGGGTGCAATGCCTTAGGAATAAAGAGTTGGAACAGGCTCAGGCATCCAACAAACCTCAAGTATGGCGTACTAAGCAAACAGCCGATAGAAAGCAACTGACGGCTAATATCCAAATGGCTTTTCTGTTGCCATCAGAATTCAGAGCTCCGGCAGGTCAAGAAGTTTATTCAGATTTCGATGAATCGGAGTATGAGGAAATAGTTGCTAAGTTGACGGTTGTACATCAAGCAATATTTGATAAACCAGTCAAGCATCGGCACTTAAAAGCTTTATATATGAAAGGTCTTATTGATGAAAAGCCGATGAACAAGATGTTAGTGGATGGAGGTGCTTCTGTCAATCTTATGCCTTACACCACTTTTTGTAAACTTAGCAAAGGACCAAGAGATCTGATGGAGACTGACATGATGCTTAAGGATTTTGGAGGTAATGCATCTAAGACCCGAGGGGCAATAAACGTCGAATTAACAATCGGGAGTAAGACTTTGCTCACCACATTCTTCGTCATCGATGGAAAAGGGTCATATAGCCTGCTCCTCGGTCGTGATTGGATTCATGCGAACTGTTGTGTGCCATCGACCATGCATCAGTGTTTGATTCAATGGCATGTGGATGATGTCGAACTGGTTTGCGCTGATGAGTCTGTGAGCATCGCAACAACTGATCCAGTCTTCTAGGAACTAGGAGACTTCGACTGCTTTTCTGGCAAGTAATGGGAAGGAGGCTTCGTTAAGATCAACAATGAAAGCCAACAGCTGATGCAAGCAATTGGCTCTGAGAGTTTGTTTTAGAAAAGTCACGGCTTCACGTCGACCATTGGATTAAAGGAAAGATAAGCATTGAGTCCTGGAGATGGGTTTAGGCCGACGTATGTGGATGCTGAGTCAAATTGTAAGTGCGATTCAGAGTTAATGGATTTCTTAAAGAAGTTCTATTTCACTTAATAGGATGCTTGACCTGGGTTGATTAATCGTTTGACCTTTGATATGAAAAGTTATGTGGGACATTATCCTAACATCTGATCAACATTTGATAGCCGATTTGTTCTCAGCTCTAATAGCCGGTACCAGGAGGGTATCGCCTCTAGTTCAAAAAATGAAAATCTTCAAAGACAATAAAAGCCGATACGATATGTATCGCCTATAGAGCAAAAACAATCATACACAAGGGCATTGCACTGAGACACATTCATGAAAGAACAGGGGTCTTTGTTCATCGGATTACCCTAATTGCAAACTAATCAAAGACCTTGTTCACTACATCCTGAGTGGATGTAATGTCCACAACGGCCTCCGCGGCAACGATGAATTCTTCGAGTAGATCCTCATGCCCCTCAAGGCTATCGCCAACCAGGAAGCCAACCTCCATGGCATGGAGGTCATGCCCGGTCTGGACCTGCGCCGCGGTCGGCGCCACCGACGCGCCGTGATGAACGCCGTGGAGGGCGATCTCCCGAATGTGGGCTGAGATATCTTGGAGATGAGCATCAATGAGGGAACCCCGAGCATTGACGGCATCCGTGGCCGCGTTAGCCGCTAGTTGGAGAGATTCTGACTGCATCGTCAGTGCTAACAATCACAGAAGACTATCAAGATAGAGATGGTGGAAACCAGAATAGAGGCACTCATGGAAATAATCTTACCTGCCACCGCGGTGTCAGACTCAGCCAGTCGCGCTCGAATAGCACTGGCCTCCTCCTCAGCCAGTCGCGCTCGAAAGCAAAAGAACGGTTACGGGTGGAGATATGTTTGAGGCCGAAACCCTCGGCTGGTATTTAAAGACATGAGACGAAGAGGCGGATGCCTCAGGACGTGCGAAGGGCAACAACAGTTAATAGAAGGCGAAGCGACACTTCACCAATGCCGAAGAGAATACGGTGCTAAGCAATTAAGGGTAGAAGATCGAGGGATTCGCTTAATAAAGGCCGTGTTTTTAGACTTAATTGGATTAAGATTAGAAGTCTGGGATCGACTGTATGAAATCGGCTCTTTAGCCGAAACAAGAAGCGTAATTAAATAACGGAGAGTATGATCGATTCTACACAAGATACGCGTTGACATACAAATTTCAAGTCTGGAACATCATGGATCGCTCTCAACATTTCTAGCCGAATAGCATCAGCTCCCGCGATCTATTGTTTGCCTTCTTCGGTTGATCCAGGAATGCTCTTGAGGATGTACTTATGACGACCAATGGCAATAAGACTCCAGAGAAAGCTGGGGATGGACTACCCTTGATGGCCAAGAGCAAGAGAGCCGGTATGGTCGCCTAATTGGGAGAGACCTTATCGGATCAAACATTGTGCGCCTGGTAATACTTACATTTTGGAGACACTGAGAGGAGAAGAGGAATTTGGCAGAGCAATCAAGTCGGGAATATTTAAAGGAATATTACCCTAACATTTGGATTAATGCTTGACAACCAATTTGCTCGGCTGTCAGCTCTAATAGCCAATACCAGAAGGGTATCGCTTCTAGTGCGAAGATAAACCCAGAGGGGTAAAAGCCGATACAATGTGTATCGCCCGTAGGAGCAAGGCAAACACGGACAAAGTGATGCATGAAGTATAAAGCAAAAGGAAAATCATTGGAGATGAGGGAATTGTTTGCTGATATCACTTATTACAAGCTATAGACCAGAAAACACTTTGTTTACTATATCATCGGCCTGGGAGGTTAGGGCTATAGAGTTGGTGGCGTCGAAGAAATCCTTGACTAGGCACTCATAATCTCTAGGGTATTCGGTGGCTGGAGCTCCACAGGGATGAAGCCAAAGATCGTGGCTGGAGTGAACTTGCGTAGCAGCCAACGCCATGGCAGCACCATGACGAATGCCATGAAGAGCGACTTCTCTGATGCGGTTCGGGATGTTGTGCAAGCGAACCACTAGGATGGCGCCCCTGGCATTGATGAATCCTGCCGCATGGTCTACAGTTAAACGAAGGCTTTCCAGCTAAGCCGATAGATCTAAAGGATTTAAGAAAGAGGTGATCAGGATCTTGGAGGCAAAAATTAAGAAGAAACAAACAAATTATGGTAAATGTCCCACCATTGATTCTAGCTTCAGCCCTGGCTAGCCTCTCCCGCACCGGGTTGGCCTCAGGGGGTGATCGGCCCTGAACTATGGCCAGAGCTGACTCCACAATAGAGAGGCAGTCGGCAAGTTTCTCGCCGGTCCGGTCAATGGAAGCGATCAGGTCATCGTTATCTCTCGGCCTCCTCGGATAGCGGGGGAGCTGGCGATGAATTGGTGCTGAGGATGACCCAAAGGCTAAGCAGAGTCGGCCCTCTGCTCTGGAACAACAGGAGCATCACGAGTTGCACCCTCTTGGCGATAGATGCGCTGGCGCGATGATGCAGATCCATCGAGGGCCTCCTCAACAGGCCTCTTACTATTCTCCATGATCTCAAACCTATGGAAAAGCAGGAACTATACTAAGGATGCAGAAGGTTTGAAACAAAGTGGGTTGTTTTTCGATCCCCAGCCGTGGCCCATATATATAGCCTAGGAAGGCGAGGAGATAGGTTTCATCGGAGGTGTGAAATTGAAATCAGATACAGAAACGGATCGACACTCTAGAAATATAGGGGATAGATGACGAAGAAATAACAGATTCGGACTTATTGCTTCCCCAATAAACAAAATATCATGGGAGAACTTACATTGACCAGAGACCGACTCACCAAGGCTTCTTTGGATCGAAGGGAGTCCGGGTCCCCACAAGGCCAAAGGTCATCGTGAACCGAGTCACATCGGCCCGTTGATAAAATTGTGCCAGGAGAAGGGGAAAGGCCACCTGCCTAACAGATGCCCAGCTGATTTCTTGGTGACTGGGAAACTGTGGGAATGAAGCCTGTGACTTTCCCGGTGGGCATTTGGTGGAATGAACAAGGGAAAGGTGTCCACATATTTTAGCCCTTGCAAACACTAGAACAGCTCTGCGAGCATGGTGAGAATACATAGGTGATATCACAAGACTTCTAGCCACAGTAGCTGATCCTCTTGCTCGACAAGGCGCTAGAATGGGCGACACAATCATCCTATGCACAAGAATTCTTCTAATCGCTCAATATCTTCATAGCAAAAGGATAGACCATGGAGGGTCTGGCGGAGTCAGAAGCACTCGAGGGGGCAGATAGAAGAGAAACATGGCTGAATTGTTGAGTTGCTCTCGTCAGGATCGGATAGACATTTTATAGCTGGCCTGGAAAGATGAATCCAAGTGCCCGTGAAGCAATGATGCTCTCGTGAAAGTTTTGAAGCATGGGCTCATGAGCTGACATAGACGGTGACAAATAGTAGACCCCAGATCAAGATTCTTGACTTGTGACTATGGACATATCGGGGGCACAGACGTGATAATTTTGGAATAAAATTACTTTTATCCCAAAATTGGGGGGCATGTGTTTACACCAAAATTTAGAAGAAGAATCACAGGGACTCGAAAACTCCCATGATCATGTAATCAAGGAATCAATTGCGCGCAGATCGGAACCAGCTAATTCGAATGCAAAACTAGAATCGGCTTTCTTCAGATAGCGCCAACGGATAACGACAAAGGCTATGATCGGTGCCAGGATGAGACATGTTGGACTCTACAAAAAGGGAAAGATTAGAGTCTAAGTTATCTTAAATTAGGAATGTTTTCTGTAGGGTCAAAAATCGTGATGAGTCGTGCTTAGACAGGAGTCATGCGCAGGTCCCAGGTATAAATATCAAACCCCGGCTATTGTAAAAGACACACAATCAATTAAATATCAGTTATTTACTTTTTCGGCTCCGGCCACCCCTTAGGAGTAGGAGTAGACTAGATCTCGGCGAGTTCTTCAGCAAGTACAGCTGCATCGATTCGGTCGACCTCCACTGCTTGTCTGTAAGTACCGTCATGGCTTATACCTCTGTTCGTACAGCTACATCGATCCGGTCGACCTCCACTGTGACTCTGGTATGAGTTAGTTATCGATTCTTATCTAGTTCAAGTACGGCTAAATCGATCCGGTCGACCTCCACTGCTCGAACTAGATTAAGGTCAAGTTATCGTCTCTATCTAAGGGTGGCGTTCCTTCGAATAGATTCATTAAATTACCGATATTGTTTATTGCTTCTATTATTTATTTAATTACAGCAATATCACTTCGCCCGATTGGAATTGATCTAGATCGGCCTTATATCTTTTTTAACCCATCATTTGTTAATCTAAACTGATCTAATTTGCACTTTAAACAATGAGTTATGTTTTATCGGCTGTTTTACATCAATCTTGATCGCGCATAGCGTGCGGTTAAGGCATGTTTGATCTTGAGTAGATCTATTGGCTAGTGAAAACTATTCTATGGCCCGTTATCACGGACTGTGTGATTCTGCCTCATACCCCACTGTTAGCACCGTGGAGTGAGGATCGTTATTGGGTAGATTTGTTCCTGAGAGGACATGACCTTAACTATGTGCTATGGCTGAATCGGCTATTTTAGCCGATATCGAGCGCTTTCACGAACAGTTCGCATCACGAGATCGTTGAAGTAGCGATAGGTTGAAAGATGTGTTAGCCCCATGATCTTATTATTGTATTACGGCCTGCATGATTTTGCCTCATGTCCCACTGATATTAGTAATAAGTTAGGGTCATCGAGTCTATTATTGTTTCTACGACCTGCATGATTCTGCCTCATGCCCCACTAGTCATAGCGATAGATGAGATCTAATATATTCATTCGATTTACCTCTATTAAATGGTTGAATGATGATAAACTGTTTCTTTTATAAAAAGGGGTTCGGTTACTTGTAGTCATTGGCTCAGCATGAACTAATTATTGTTAATATCTTATTGCCTTTGACCAATATTTGTTTAAAGAATGATATTCATTCTGAACGATAACCGATTTTTCTTACACAACCCCATGGGCTTTAACCGATTTATTCTTACGAATATGCTGGAATCGACTATCTAATCGATCTCCTTTCATATTAGCTCTCAGAGCCACACATTCGGGACTGTCTAGCAACACCGGCATATTTCACCCTTAATTACTGATAAACTTTCTCTCCTTGTTAATTGCAGGGTCAAATTGACTGGCACGTCTCGGGAGGAGTGCGCAGGATCTACCATCCTTGCACCGAAGCTAGGCGGATCTCTAGCTCCATCAAGCGGACCCTTCTGGCTTGCTCGTGTATCGTCGGCATGATACGAAATTCCGTGTCGACAGCTACGACAACACTGCCGGTTTGTTGCTAACCGGCAGTGATGGCGCATTCGCATTTAATTGTTTTATAATTTATTTTAATTTATATTTTTTGGGGAATCGGGTTTCGCTTTATATACGCTACGTAGACGATAGGTTCATCAATATTAAATATTAAAAATGTTACGGTTACAATTCAAATGTTCTTATGAAGATCTCGATCCCTCAAAATAAAAAAGAAATTATTCGATAAGATGAAGCATACTTCTCGGACTTGTTATAATAATCTAGCGAGCCGCTCTAGGCCATACCAGTCCTTGAACTTCACGGATTATGCAATGGAAAATACTCCATCTTTTTTCAATACCTCGGCTAAGATGAATTTTACCAGCCCGATTGCAGTGCGATGATCTTCATGTCTAGCAGCCTTTCGTGGTTATATTTCTTGCGTTGTCATTCAAAAAAGATGATATCCAAAGAGGAATCAGTAAATCATATTGTTGAATTATTAACAGACATAAATGAATTGGGGATTATACACACCAACTTATCTGCTTCTTCCAGTTTCCACCCATGTAGCGAAGCATTGCCTACATTACATAAAACCCGCATACATTGTTTCCCGCCGGCTGTTTTAGGTACTTCCCCTCTATTTCGACAACTTTGAATGGGACTTGTGTCCCACCGATATGTCTTCTTCGGACACTGTGCAACATTAAAAGGAGAAACATTAAAAAGCCATATGTGTGATTAGAAAATAATATGTTATTAGGATCGCTTACTCATTCAGCACTGCCACCAGTGCATCCTGATGATGAAATGGTTTTTTCTTCAAGTCCCACACCTCAATCAGATTTTTAGCAAGATTGACACAAATGAAGACGAAATGGTTGCTGCAATCATAGAATCCTAATTATCGAATAATCTTAATGAAAAAAGAAGCATAAAGTTAAAAGCTGAGAACACATACTCGTAGTTGTAGGCTATAAGTATGTGGGTTTTGTTTTTCATCTTGAATTCATCAAAAATAGCAATCAATCTCTCTTTTAGGTCTTCCACGTCACATCCATGGAGTCCTAAACATGTCTTCTCATTGACTCGCAATGGGTCCAAGAAGCCTATGTTATCCCATTTGCTTTTTAGTATGCAAAATTTTGCTATACACCTACATAAAATCATGGTAAGTGCTCAAAAGTTAACAATCTGTGTCTCGAGAGAGTAATTAATTGTAATATCGTGCGTGTAGGGTACTTACGTAGGCATCAGTGACAAACTGGCTCACGCCATACATGTACCGCTTGTCCGTTCGGGACAGATGCATCCACTCTCGATCCATCTCTGCATAAAAAAATACTGAGACAGTAATTACAAAGAATTAATAAGAAATCGAGCTTCATAAACAACAATTGTAGCTCGAAAGTACCATTTTTCGAAAACATTATTGTACACTAATTATTGGAAAATTGAAATTGGTAGCCCCGGCCCTGTAAATTGAAAATCATAGTAAAAATAATTATTGCACAATAATGAAGAACAACTATTCTACTCTACTTCTAAGAACTAATTATAGCATCACATACTAACAATGATGATCTTGACCACCATAGAATAATTAGCTAGGGATTTAAATGTGTTCATAGACACCAATCTTTTGGATGATGGATTCACCACAATTTGAGCCTTGCACAAATATCCAATTAAAAAAGTGCTCTCTAGAATGGAGAAAGAACTAGAATGAGAATCAAGCAATGTAGCCATCAAAACGAAGCTAATTAAGCAACAAAATCAAACAAGTGGATGTTTGTTACTAACCTTAAAGCAAAAAGATCAAGCCATTCTTCAAAATCCAAGCGCTAGCTTCATGGTGAAGAGCAGCCGCAACAATGGAGGGAAGGGCCCAAACGCGCGCCTCTGTTCTTAGGATGGAAGAGAGGAGGAAGGAGAGGATGGCTGCAGCCTTTTTGTGTTGTAGGCTTATCACCGTCAGTTCTTAGCTAGAACCGACAGTGATAGATCACAATTATCTTGTCTTGAACCGGCAGTGATAAGTTGCGGCCAAAACACTGTCGGTTCAAGCCACAAACCGGCAGTGATGTGGTCCTTCACTGCCGGTTTTAGCCCAACCCCAATCATTTTCTCATTTTCAAGCTCATAACCGGTGGTGAAGGTACATCACTTGCGGTTCTCAAATCCAAAGATGATGAGGCCGGCGGTGATGTCCAAATCTGTAGTAGTGGTTTATCTCAAGAGACCGAGCAACCAAAGGAAAAAAGGCTAACAAGCTACCGTGAAACTACCTACAACAAAATATTTTTTTTGGCTTTATGGATGTTTCAATTTCTTGTGAGCCATTTGGTTCAATTCTTACATACATATAGCTTACTTTTTAGAAAAGGTTTTCCTTCACATGGATGTTTATTTTTCTTATAAGCTCTTGGGTCCGATTCAACTCCTCGTGGCTAATTTTTTTTTTTTTTCTGTTGCACTAAATACATGATAGTGGGTCTCTTGTTCTAGGTTGACTTGAGTATGACGAATTTAAATTCATACGCCTCTTTGTGATCTGGATAAAACACCAGGCTAGGTATCCACTAGTACAAATCTATGATGAAAAATATGCGATTGTCATGGATAGTGTGTCATTAGTGATGATCTCTACATCCATCACGAGGAATTTGTCATGGATCAAGAGGTTTGTTGCAATGGAAGAAAGCAGAACTTTGAGCTTTTCATATAGGCACTACAATATGGGGACAATGGACTATGATTGGGTTTGTTAAACTCCCCTCTATTAGTGCGCACACATAGATTGCTCAAAACACATGAAAATTTGTGATCCAATTATATCATGAACTTAGAGAAAGTTCACTAAAAAGATGCTCACTAGGAAAGAAGTGACTCACAAGCTATTGCTTTGATCACAATATGTGTTGTTCCAATCACACTTGATCGTGGTCCACTTTATCATTTAGTGATGGTCACCTTTTCTCGACCTAATGTCATGCAATGCAATGCTATGCAACACTCAAATACAAGGGCATTAGTTTAAAATTGAGTTCATTGCTATTATGACAAGCACGTGCAAGGCAAGAAATTACACCTAGCTTGTCTAGTATGAACCTTAGTTGAGCTTCTTCACAATGACGAACATCATTATCTTAACTAAGTTAGTCAAGCCCATATATGAATGCAATCTTAGTAGTATCATGTGGCAACTAACATGGCATCAATCTAACCTCTAACCATACAGATTTCATAGTTAATCATAAGATAGACAAGAACTGGGTTGAGGTTGATTTTATGATTCTTTTACTAGTCACATAGGAGTAACACCTATAGTAGTGTTTCACAATGGCACAAAAAAGGAGCTAGCATGCTTATGCAACAATACCAAGTACTAGAAGCCTGAATGGTGTTTGAATAAGAACTTGTCTAGCATGATGTCCACCAATTCGTTCCTCCTTTTAAGGACTACACAAGAATAAACTTGAAGCAAGAGTTTTTAGGCCTCATAGGTTATAGAGTTTGTACCCTTTGAAATAGTGCATTGGCATTTGAATGGGTAGGTATATGAAAGAGCATATTGACATTACTATCAAATGGTAACAAAATCTATAACCATGTCACAAGAAAGGAAACAAATTGACACAAAGAAGGATGGGAGTTGAGCACATACCTTAGCTTGGGAGGGGGATTGGGTGTATGAACAACTTTCAAATGCTTTAGCAATATTCTTGAACATTTGATGCACCCCAACTATGAACCCATAAGACTGCCAAGTCTCCAATCTCCACCTAACTCATGAGCCCCTCACTTCTTTGGTACCCAAAGCAAGCTTGGTCTTCTTGTAGTGATTTACATGTGTCTTTGGTACCCATATCTTCTTTGGGAGCTTCCACTTGGCATGAATGCCAATGAACTTTGCCTTCACCATACCATCATTTGTCTTCTTCAAAAGATAGTGAGTTCCCTCAAAAGAAGACTTAAACTTTAATAGTAATGTGGGGGAAGGGAGTGCGGGATAGGACACTCCCTTGTATGATGGACAACATCCTCACAATGGCCACAATAGGCACCTACTTCCTTGATTAAGAATCCCTTGAGATCTAGCAAGTGTGTGCCTCCATCATCCTCCTTGAGTTTGAATCCAATGCCAAGCTTGTTGACATATCTTGAGGATTGAAGGTTCATCTCCTTGAACTTGTATTCACCTCTTGGTAGCTAGTTCAAGCTTGAGGTCAATCTTGCTGCCTCATTCTCCAATTCTTTGACCCTTGCATCACGGTTAGTGATAGAAGAGATAAATGAGTAGCATTGCAAGTTTCATCATTAAAGCATAAGGTTTTCTTGGATTTCAACAGATATTATCAAGAAACTCATTATATGCCCCCACAAATTCATTATGTTTGAAACAAAGAGTGTTGTGTTCCTCTTTCATGGAACTTGTAGGCAAGATGAGTTCTTGATAGGATTTCTTTAGCTCAATATAAAGGCCGAGGAACCGTGGCATTTGCACTCCCTATCTCTTCTCAATACACATGATTCTCATTATTCTTTCAATCTTTGTCATTTTACTTAACAAGCAACTCAAAGTGTTTGCTCTCAAGTTCCTAGTTAAGCACACTTTCCTTAGCACTTGCATTGTGTTTTATAAGGATAGGAGAGTGGTTGAACTAAAGGGTATCACTTTGAGTCTTAATAGACATGATCTTCTCTTTTCGCTTCTTGATGATGACAACGTACTCAATAAGCAAGTCAATTAACACATTAGGACTTATGCCATCACCACCATTGCTTTCACTACCACTACTATCTAACATTGGAGGTGGTGGTATTGGTGGATACTGATGAGTGATGGCAATGCTTGCCATGTCTTTGTCACTCAAACTTGAGTCCTTATCATACACCCATATTCCATGGTGATGAGAACTTGATCTCTGCTCTTCTTTCCCATCACCATTATGAACTTCTTCTTCTTCCTATTGGCTTGTGGACCATATGACATGTGACTATAGTCACCACAAGTGTAGCACTTGACTTTGTCCAAATTCTTGGGCTCAAACTTGTTTTTCTTCCAAGCCTTTTGAGAATTTGGTGACTCTAGTTCATTAGAAGGGAAAGGTCTTTATCCTCTTTATCTTCATCACTTGAATCTTAGCTTGAGCATGATGAAGGGATGGAAAGCTTTTTGAGCTTCTTATTGATCTTATTAAAGATCCTTGGTATTAAAGATTGTTTAGTTTCACCATGCATGGACATTTCTTGATCCTAGATCTTGTTCACAAGCTCATAGACCTCTATCTTTTCAACGCCCCTCTCATGGGGAATGGAAACTACAATGTTGTACCTAGGCTTGTGGAGTGTCATGAAGATCTCACAGTTGATTTCGCCTATGGTGAGTTGCATAAGACCAAGAGAGTTTATCTCATCAAGAAAGAGCATTCAAATGAGTATACATTTAACCACAAAGTTCTTTTAGGAGCATTTTAAAAGCATCAAGGTTGGCCTTGAGTATAAGATATTGCTCATTTCGAATGACACAGTGGTGCCTTAGTTAAAGTTAATTAGCTCTTGCCAAATATCATGGGATGTCTTGATAACACACTATTGAAGATTTTCTCATCAATGGCCTCAAAAGGTGCATTTCTGGCATGAGCATTCCACTTAACTTGTTATATGGTCAAGGGTGCCTCATAACTGATGCTTTCCGCCACCCAAACATCCAGGGAGAGGGATTCAAAGAAAGTCAACATGTGAACTTTCCAATACAGAAAGTTCCTTCCCTTGAACCTATGTGGTGCACTCCCTCCTGGAGCCATTGCTCAAGTTAGTGAAGGCTTAGGATGATCAACAAGGCTATAATACCAATTGAATGAACCGAATGACCCTGGTGGGGGTGCATTGGCCTCTAAAGACTGAGGGCAATAATCTTAACATATGCAAATTCTAAATACCCAAAATATTGGACTCCAAGTTCTTCTAAAAACAAATTTATTGATTCCTTAGGGCCAACACACTAAGCATGTCCTTAGCAAAGAGCGCACTACGTAAGGTCCTTAGAGAACAAGTAATAAATCTATACTAAGCACAGTACCATGAATCCTAGTTGCCAATCAATGAAACTTTCAAAGATAGTGAATTTAAAGCAAGTAAGAGAAAGGACAAGAGATAACTTGGTTTTTCTCATGGTCTTGAGTTGTTGACACGACCTTTGTATCCATGTTGGAGCACCTAAGTCACAAATACTTGGTTAAACTCCTCTTCAATAGTCAATACTCACTACTACATTCAGACCTACCACCAATGCCTCTATCACCGTAGGTATTATTAAAACTGGCGGTGATAGTTATCACCAACCGTTGGTGATGAGAGTATCACACCGCTAGTTCGTAAGAATGTTGGGGGCTGCTTTGCCTTAGCAACCAGCGGTGATAGTCCATCATTACAGCCGGTTTGCACCACCATCCGGCGGTGATGATGTGCACCTCATCACTTCTGGCTCACCGTACGAACCATCAGCAAGTTGTATGATATGGCGGTGATAACCATGCTACAGCATAATAAAATTCATAACTTTTTTAAATAAAGTCGGATGAAAACAAAATTTATATCAAAGTTGTAGATCTCGACGAGATCTACAACTTTGTAGTTGATGACTTCTTCATTTGAAATCATTTACGCTCCAAAAATTCTGTTTGAAGTGCTCTAATTTTGAAATTCAATTTTTTGAATTGTACAAATGACCTTAGATGGAAAAACAACCAAAACCATTGAGATCTACAACTTTGTAGTTGACAACTTTTTCATTAAAAATCATTTATGGTCTCAAGTTTGTATCTAAAATTCTAAAATTTTGAAAATCAAAATTTTCAAATGACGTCGGATGGATAATGACCAAAACCAAACTTATAGATCTCGATGAGAACTACAATTTTGTAGTTGATGAGTTATTCATTTGAAATCATTTGAGGTCCCAAAACTATGGCTGAAGTTTTGACGATTTGAAATTCAAATTTGTCAAACGACCTCGGATGGCGAAACGACCAAAATCAAAGTTGTAGATCTTGATTAGAACAATAAATTTGTAGTTTATGACTTTTTATCTAAAGTCATTTAGGGTTCTAAATTTTCATTTTAAAATCCTAAAAAGTGAATACTAGGGGAATGGATATGATATATAGACACAAGTGACTTAAGGGTGGAGTGGTTAGCGGAACTGCACGCGAGGACAAAGGTCTTAGGTTCGAATTCCAGCATTGCATAGCGTGCGGAAAATCAGGTGACTTCTGAAGGCTTCTGGTTAAATAGTGGAGGCTTCCTGAGATTAAACAAAATTTTTTGCTATTTTTTGGCATGTTTTTGGGATTTATGGAAATCCTAATCACCACTAGTTGGTAATACAAACCGACCGTGGTAACCTATTATCACCGCCAGTTAAAAACCGGTTGTGATGTCCATGCCATCACCGTGAACCATTCACTGTCGAGACCAAAAACCGCAGCTGTGATGGGGCTTTATGAATCACCTGTGATATGTCTGAATGTAGTAGTGATTCATTCACCAGTTCAGCATGGTGGGTTTCAATACCATGTACAAGTTCTAGAGCCTTCTCTACAATGACTCCACCGAGGAAGGTCACCAAGTACTCCATTAGGCCACTAGGTGCAAGCAAACACCAAGGGTAACTTGTCTTCAAGCCTCCAACTCAAGAAACCCAAGCAAAAACAATGGTAGTACTCAACGTTAACACTTAAACATCGTTTCTTGCCTTGGGTGACTTAGAAAATGCTTCACTATCCTCTCTATACACTACTAGAATACTAACTTTAGCCTAGAGCTATAATATGTCCTCGACCGACCTTGGGGACTTTTCTATTTGCCGATGGTTTGGTAATCACCAACAGTGCAATCGAATGCAATCAGGGATTTAGTAAAATGGCCAACCGTTGCTATGACAAATCTGACTTGGAAGAAACACAATTGGTTATGTTTTGGTATTTCTTAGCATCGCTACTAAAAGTAACGACACTAGAAATGTTCATGGTATTTTAATGTGACTTGGAAAGATATCAAGTTCTGCAAGCGCACAGATATACCATTGTAGCACCTCACCCGGGAGTATTCCAGGTATTGTTATTTAAATTTTACCACAGGGAGAAGCGGTGGCTAAAGAGATATTGATAAATATTTATACTTATGATGGAATCATTAACTAAACACTTACTCTAAACAGGGGTAAGCCAAAAGATATATAAATGATAATGCATGGCAATGGTAATAATCTAGAAATAGAATTAGATACACATAAATGTAGTATAGCTAGACTAAGTACTAATACAAGAGAGAAAGATTCCTAAGTCATTAGTATATACCAAGTCTATGAATACAAAGGAATATATACTCTCCTCTATAGCATAATTAACAGTTCATCTATGCATAAGGGACATTACTAAGGAAGATCAAGAACAGAGCATGACTTCCTTTGCAACCAAGTCCTACTTGACCTACAAACGGGAGGTGGACTACAAAGGACTCAACGAGGCTATCACCCTCGCGATCTACCACATGATTTAGAATGTAGGGTGCATCCGCAGGTAAACTTCGTATAAGCACCATGCTTACACAATGTAGACCACCCAACTAACTCGAGTACTGAGCTAAGTGCTTTGCGATCCTATGCATAAACTTAGTGTTTACTATGACTATATCAGGCATACTACCAAAGTAAACTAAGAACATGATAGATAGAAACATAATATAGATTAAGCATAAAGTCATGAACAAGATATAAAATATAAAGGATACAATGGCTATACCAAGCCTCTAGGTGACGAATCTAGAATCCTAAGCAGTAGCCCAACTCTACTTGAATCTTAGTAGCTAGACAATACTAAGCTTTGAGGTATTGGAGATCTATTCTAATCTTCTTTGGTTGATCTTCTTGGATAATTGTGGTGGCCCTTGATCACATTGAAAATGCCCATCTAGAGGAGGTAAGGGGGTCCTTTTATAAGGGGCACCAGGAGTCCTGTGGGCCCATGAATCCATGGCAATGCCTCATCAGAGCCCTCAATATGAACTGACCTTGATCCACGGCATAGATTGAACCTAGGAGGCGGTGGCAAACCAACGTACGAAGCGAAGACTAATAGGCGGGCCCCTTACTTTGGCTGGCCTCTAGGTGGGGCCAGCCGGCCCCACCCCCTGACAGATCAGGTCGGGTCATGGTGATATGTCTTCTACAGTGATTTGGGGGTCCTCTAAGTCAGTTTCATCGTAGACGATCGTGATTTGCTCTGACGATTTGGTCCACTTTGCCTATTTCCCGAATAAATCCTCCTAAAAACATAGATTCACCAAAACTTATGGAATTTATTAGTGTAAACCCCTAAACCTTTGTTGGTGATCATTCTCATGCATTTATACAAGTTATTTTGACAGTTTATGATGAGTGTTAACTACCATCAACAAACTCCCCCAAGCTTAACCCTTGCTCGTCCCTAAGCAATTCTAAACTTAGCAATGGATCAGGAGTTGCTACAATGATTTCACTCCTCAAAGTATACATGCGTTCAATCAAAAATTCTCCTCTAGATTAGAATAAACTAATCTCACTATCGAACTTACCCATATTACCTTCAACAATGGGGCTTCTTAGCCTTCACTTAGGTCTTGAGTAATTGAAAGACAGAATGATCAAGTCAAGCACTATGTCTCAAGTTCTTTATTCCACCTTTGTTATGGAGTTTTTATAGGTTTTCAAAATAAAACTCAGAGGTTCCATTGTATGACAATCTCAAATCTCTCAATATATGTGGTATTTGTGGATCCTCACCAAGGCTACAAAACAATGTAGTGCCTTTTCTCTTCCTACAACTAAGGCTTATGTGGAGCTCATAGGAGTGGAGATTACATGAAAGCATACTTGCAATACATATATTGTAAAATCAAACCTTGGATCCAAAGAGAAATGAGTCATACAATCAAATCAAGATGTGCATGTTTGTGAATGTATGTGGTGGTTGTATATGGTGGCTAACCTAATTCTATTTTGTTCCTTGAAAACATATCTCTCTCTCGAAATTTCGAAATATTTTTGCTTGCTCGAGAATAGGGGTTATCTTTATTCTCCTTTTTTTTGGGCGGGCATTTATGTACCCATTGTTTTCAATATCTCGGACACTTTTGTGTCCATTTTTTCTTCTTCTTTTTTTTCTTTTCATAAACTTTTGCATAGCCTCATGTCTCTTTTCTGTAACAAAACTTTTCTAGAGAGATAGTAACAAGATATTGGAGCATTTATTTGGTGGATGGAAAACCTAACAAGCATGTTTTTGTTCACTCCCAGTGTAGGAGTAAAACATTTTTAAGTGGATTCAAATGGAATGGCATGTTTTTGGGTCTACCTCTAGTACAGGAGTAGTGCATATTTGCGTGGTGTGTACGTGGTCATGATTTTAAGAGCATGACAAATCTATCATAAGGATCACAAAACTAGACCAAACTCAATGCAAAATAAGCAGCATATATGAGTAGAAGTTTTCCTAGCCTAAATAATATGTATGGCTCTGGTAGGAATTCAAGCTGTCATATAGAAACTCATCATGTAGCATTTATGCTTTTTAAAAGTAAATCTCCAGAATTTAAGTGTCACTTGGGACAAGATAAACATCAGGTTAGACCTTTTTATATCATATCCATCAATTGCCTATACTTAGATCAAGCATATGGTACCCATGAGTTTCAAGTTTAGAGTAAATCCTTATATCGAATCAATTTTATCCAAAACTCGAGAGAATTCAAGGCTAAAAAGTAGGTACTTGAAAGGAATTACAATTGAGCAACTATTCATCATTTCCATTTTCAGAGATTATTTTGAGAGTCCCTTTTATTTATTCAGCTCTTAAAAAGAAATTAAAGCAAACTAGATATACTCTTTTTATTTTGCTACTATAGAGATAACTATTTTTTGGTTTTTTGCATATTTTTTTAAACATGAAAGAAACTAAATATAACATAAAGGGAAAGAAAAATACTTAGCTGGATATGTGGGGGTGCCTCTCCCCCAAGCTGGTTGTTGACGTGGTGCTTAATGAGGTGGCTGGATGTGGTGGTGCTGGAACAGAGTCTCCCAATTTTGGTTTTAATGTTACTGTTGTTGCTGTTTTTGTTGGAGGTTAGCCATCTCGTGTCCCATAGTTGCCTTCCATTGTGTGTGACTAAGTAACGTACCTTGCATGGTAGTTGTCTTCTCATCAATGGTTGTGAGCTTGTTGTCCATGAGGTGGAAGGTCTCCTAAGAGTCATGGTACACAGCGAGAGCAGAACATTCATCCTCCCTAATGCCCACTTGAGATTGCTTCTTGGTGTTGATGGTAGTTATCATCCATTATAAACCATCAATAAAACCTGTATAATTGCAAGAATATGATCACCAACATAGGTTTAGGGGTTTAAACTGATAAATTCCACGAGTTTTGGTGAATCTATGTTTTATCTAGAAAACCGTCAAGGTAGGCCTAATCGCCAGATTTAATCACGCTTATGTCCGATGAAACCGACTCAAGAATACTCCAGAACACTCTAAAAGGCAAACCACCATAGCAAAGCATGTGACCTTGACATGCGGGGCCGTCAGCCCCACCTGTAGGCCAGCCGGCCTATGGGGCCCACCTAGCAACCCCTCCTCGCTACTTCGGTTCTCCACCGCCTTAAAGATCAAATCTACGCCATTGCTCAAGGTCGGTTTGATCCGAGGGTCTAGGATTGACGTTGTCCCCTATATATATCACCCTAGACCCCCTGAGGCATCTTCATCATTATCATCTGAAGCAGATCAAGAGTTACCACCATTATTCGAGAAGATCAACCAGAGAGAATAAAATAGATCTCCAATTCCTCACAGCTCTAGTATAGGCTAGCTATTAGATTCAAGTAGAGTTAGGCTATTGCTCAGGATTCTAGATTCGTCATCTGGAGGCTGGTATAACCATTGTATCTTCTATATTTTATGACTTGTGTTTAATCTATATTATGTTTCTATTTATTATGTTCTTAGTTTGATTCGGTTATATGCTTGATATAGTCATAGTTGATACTAAGTTTATGCATAAGTTCGCAAAACGCTTAGCTCAGTACTTGAGTGAGTTAAGTGGTCGACATTATGTAAGCGTGTTGCTTATATGTTGTTTACCTACGGATGCACTCTACATTCCGGGCCATGTGGTAGATCGCGAGTGTGACACTCTCGTTGAGTCCTTTGTAGTCCACTTCCCATCTATAGAACAAGTAGGACCTGGTTGCGAAGGAAATCAAGCTCTATTCTTGATATTCCTTAGTAATGTTCCTTATGCGTAGATGAAGAGTTAATTATGCTATAGATGACAGTATATTTACTTGGGGTGTACAAAAGACTTAGTACGTAGGAATGACTTAGGAATTTTTCTCTTAATTAATCACTTAGTCTAGGTCTACTACATTTATGAGTATCTATTTCTATCTCTGGATTATCATTATTGCCCTATTCTTATCATTTATATATCATCTGGCTTACCCCTACTTAGAGTAAGTGTTTAGTTAATGATCTCATCACAAGTATTATATTTATCAATATCTCCAGCCACCGCTCTTCCCTGTGGTAAAATATAAATAACGATACCAAAAATACTCCCAGTAAAGTGATACAATGGTATATCTACGCGCTTGCAGAACATTCTTAACTATATATAAATATATATATTCTTTCTAAGTCACAAGTAAATACCAAGTACACTTCTTAGTGTCATTCTATTAGTGATGCTAGGAAGTGTCAACACTTGGTCTTGCCTTTGATAGTTGTGGAAGTTTCCAGCATGCCATTGCTCACTTGGAGCTTGTTTCTAGGAGCCCAATGAATGATCAGGAGTGGGTTTACTCCAGACAAAATGCTCAGGTTGGAACATACGGGAATAAGCTGGTTCCTCCAGTGTTGGATCAGCGGCATAGAATTGTGGGTGTGTTGCATGAGTCATCCTTGTAGAGGCACTCCTGCGAGGTGCTGCATCTTTCTTATGCAAGTTTAGGGTTAAAGATTGCACGGCATACAAACCAGTATTTCGGTTAGGTAACAAAATCTCATTTATATAGCCGTAGTGCATCATAACAATACTCCCATCTTCTTTCTTCTTAAACATATAAGCTTGCCAAAAATAGTTAAAATCAATATAAAGATGCGGCTCAGTGATAAATGATACCAAGGCATTATCCAAAAAACCCATGTTGGTGGCGATTTGAGTGACTAGAGAGGTACACTCACTGTCACCAGTAAGAGTGAATACTTCTAACCATTGATTAATCATGCACTTAATAGGTGAAACTTTCTTTCTTTTTACCATGGCATACATCAATTTTAATTCATCTATCCTAATGGTACGTGTGTCGGACTTGGGAAATATCATCATCCCTAACCATTTATGCATGAGGCGCAAAGTGAGGTTATGAATGTCATTAGTTTAGTGATGATAAGAATAATATTCCCAGACATTTCTCTTTATGTTGTCAAACTCTGAGTGGCAGAACCTATATCTATGACAAACTTGTGCATTAAAAACAAGGAGAAGACCTAATTAACTCTTTCCAGGTAGAAGAATACTCCATCTCAAATAAATGCATAGGAGTTCCATAGTCAAAAATCTAAAGCCCGACTACATGACATCCCAAAATTATTCCCATCCCTCAACTCAAAATATTAAATCAAATTCAGCATTCACACCTGTTGCTTGGAGCAGACGAGGATCATACCTGTTCACAAGTGAAAAACTTACGTGGCTTCAACTTTGTTTCTCCTGGTGGGTTTGCTTAATGGAGGTTCACTTTTTCCATCAGGACGTTGGTTGGTGATTGTTCATGAAGTGTCCTGACTCCTGTGGATGGTACATCTTTTTGCATGTCGGGGCTGCTTGGGAAGACGACGATCGGGAGAACTTGTCCTTGAATTTCCTCAACATCCTGCAAAACTTCAGCAAGAGAACAACAAAACTAGTGGAGCGGATTAGAATAATTGTTAATGATTAGCTGTCCTAGAATTTGTTGTTCTTGCGGGGCTTAATCATCTCCACAAACATTCTTGTTTCAAGGTATAAGATCAAAACATGGAAGCATTACTTGATGAGAAAATGAACTACTTTTGTAGTCTACCGAGCTTTCAGAAAGAAGGAACTCATTTTTATGAATGATGAAAATGTAGAAATCATGAGCTCTCCCTCTTTCTTCTCTTTTGTTGTTTGTTTTCAATGCTATTGGCCTTTATGTGTCCACATTTTTTAGTCAGCGTATGCTTATGCAACAATCTAATATAAATGCGGAACATAAATAAATATGCTAAGCATGTATTATGATAGGGTAACTACCAGTTTTTACCTCCAGGTGAGGGTTTGCTGTTTGAGTCGGCCAAACTGGACTTCTCTATTCATCTTAATCTTCCATAGGTGCCTGGTCTAGTCCAAGAGATGCAGACTGGGTTGGTTGTGCTTCCTTCTCGTGCCACACCATTTTCGCCTTGGAGCATTGCTCTGGTCTTGGCTTGAAGGCGAATCGCTCTTCCTTCCCGTTGATATGGAACCGGATTTCTCCAGCCCCGACATCAATTTGTGCATTTGTGGTGCTAAAAAAGGTTCTCCCAAGGATGAGGGGCGTCTTTATGTCTTTCTGCATGTCAAGCACCACAAAAGTCGATTGGTACAAAGAAATTTCTTAATTTTACCAGGATATTTTTGGCGATTCCTGCAGGGTAGTGAACCGATTGGTCAGCTAATTGCAGGCACATCGATGTTGGTGATAGTGTTGAATAGTTGAGCTTGTCAAAAGCAACTTTGGGCATGACACTGACGTTGGTGCCAAGGTCACATAATGCATGCTCAAAGTTCTAGTTTCCGAACGAGCAATCGATTGTGGGACATCCTGGATCCTTCTTTACGGGTGATGTGTTCAGGATGGCCACACTACATTCCTCTGTCAGCTTGATTACTTGAGTGATGGGCAGTGGTCTCTTGTTGTTCAGAATGTCTCTGAGATACTTTGCATAGGTAGGTACCTGTATGGCATCTAGCAGAAGGATATTAATATATAACTTTTAAATTACATCCACAAACTTACCAAACTACTCGCCCACTTTGGATTTTAGATTTCTACGTGGAAATGGTAGGAAGTTGGTGTCATGGAAATCATGTTGGATCTCTGATTATGCTTGGCTCCACTTCTTCAACTTCATCGTTTTTCTTTTCTTCTGTCTTCTTGGTGCTTGCCTATCCTTGTTGGGTTTGGAGGATCACGAGTAGACTTGCCACATCTTGTGGTGATGGCGTTAACCTTTTCAAGGTTAGTGGCAAAAGCGAGCAGCGACTAGTGAGCTATTTGTGATTCTATATTTTATTATAGCTAAGTTGGTTCTTTATAGCGAAGAGAAATTATCCATTTTGGCATTTATGTTTTCTAAAACCTTATCATTAGAAGCAAGCTTTTTAGAAATGTTCTCATTAATTTTAGCTGTTCTAAGATCAAATCTCTCAAGGATGGCTCATTAAGATTGAAAGAATTATAGTGGTTACCTAGGTAGTTACCTTGGTAGTTTGACCATTGTTGTTGGCCTATCCTTGTGTTTGTTCTTGTGAACCCGAAATTGTTGATGATGAAGTTCACATCTGTTGTGTTTTAGGCGGTTAATCTACGAATGCCCAATGCTTCCACTGAGATGTCATATATGATTTGCAAATCGGAGGTATCTGGATGGCTTGTCGATCTTTCTTGTAATCGGCTCATTTGTTGAGCCGATTTAATGTCGTCCATCTTGGTGGATAGTGCACACACCTCTTCTTTGACTTCCTCGCTCTTCTTGCACTATTGAATGTTGCCTTGTGACCAGCCCCGGTTAGAAGCTATCTTTTTCATGAGCTTGACTTTATCAATGGTGAGTGACATAAATACTCCTCCAATGGCGACATCGAGTTGTTCATGAGCCTTCTTAGTTAATCCATGATAAAAGCCTTGCATGAGCAACCAATCCTCCATCCCATGATGAGGACAATCTGAAATATATTCTTGGAAATGTTTGCATAGCTTCTCATGATGTTTTCACCTTTACATTGCTTGATGTTGGAGATTTTTCCTCATAGAGCATTGGTTTTGCCTATAGGAAAAAATTTTGCTAGAAAGTCCTTCAAACAATTTGCCCATGTGTCGATGTCATCTTTGTTGGTATAGAACCACTGCTTCGCCTTCTCCAAAAGAGAAAATGGAAATAGGCAAAGTAGCATGATATCTTGGGTGGCGTCCTTGATCGTAACTATGCTACTAATCTCCAAGAGATTCTAGAGATGAGCACTAGCATCTTCATGTGCCTTTCCATTTGAATGGGTTAGCTT